>JAOXYA010029501.1:0-13065 GCA_028565675.1 Sorex palustris
ACCTAAAAGGGCTACAATTCTTAACAGAAATATAAAACCTAATAAATGCTATAAAATACTAAATATATTTTTACGTTAGAAAAATTTTGGTGTAAGCTAGGTATAAATGTGCTGTTTTATTTCAGATGATCAGATACCGCCAAGTTCATTAGAAGGCACAATTGATAATATCATAAAACATGAAAAGACAAACTGACAGTTTAACTAAAGTCACACTTTTTTAAAAGAAAGCAAAGCAAACAACTTCTTTCAAGAGAAAGATTTCTCTTGTTCAATGTTTTATTCTATTTTAGTATTTTAAAGAAACTATTACGCTGAACTTATATTGTCTATGACATTTTATGACTTATATAGTATGTTACATAAACTAATTGTACCAAAATCTCACTTTAAATTTTCACAAAATATGTAAGATATTTGTTAAATTAAACAGTTGAGCACAAAAGTCTTAAAAACATTTAGCGCATAAATACCTTAAGATTTCATTATCCTAGATGTTAAAGGATATAATGACAGCTAGAAACTACACAGCTTATAAATGAATCTTACAAGTGATTTGGATAAAGACACAGATATATGCAGATGGATAGTACTGTTTAAGAAAAAAACTCATCTGCTATTCAAAAGTAAAGCTGAAAATAAAGATACAAGGTCAATATAAACTTAGCTGATTGCCACAAGGTGATCAAAATGAACCTGTCACATGAATGTGTTAAAGAATAGAGCAAAATACCAAAGTCACTAAGACCCAAAGATGACAGAACAGCACCACCTAGTTCCCTCTACAAAAGTTTCCAAATATGTATGTATCTTAGTCCCTTTGAACTTTTTTAATTGGTTGTGGGGGGCGGGAAGGACTAGAGAGTGGAAACTGGTGACATTGGTAGTGGGAAATGAACACTGATGAAGGGGTGGGTGTATTGTATGACCGAAACCCAATCATTACAACTTTGTAACTCAGATACACTCAGAGTGATTCAATTAAAATACATATAAAGGGGCTGGAGCAATAGCACAGCAGGTAGGGCTTGTACGCAGCGGACCCAGGTTCGATTCCCAGCATCCCATGTGGTCCTCCGAGCACTGCCAGGAGCGGTTCCTGAGTGCATGAACCAGGAGTAACTCCTGTGCATTGCCGGGTGTGTCCCCAAAAAGCAATAAATAAACAAATAAATAAATAAAATACATATAAATATTCTGGACCCTTTCTCTCTCTCCCTGGCCATCTTAGTGGCTGCTCTTGGCCGGGGCTGTCCTGCACCTCAGGCAGGAAGATAGTGACCGCCGCAAAGAAGATGAAAATGTAGCTGAAGTCCATGAACTACTGACTCCAGCTGGTAATGAAAACTGACAAATGATTCAATTAAAAAAAATTAAACTTCAAAGTAAGTAAATTCTTGTTTTGGAGAAAAAAAACAAAGATAGTTCAATGAGTTGAGTATATGCTTTGTATACAAGAGGCCTGGGTTTCACCCTCAACACCATATGGACACCCCCTGTCCCCCACCTGCCCCTGCCAACTGCATCATTGATATGCCACCAAAACAAAACAAGGGCCCCAGGAGTGTGCCTCAGTGGCAGTGCCTCCCTTTCATGTGTGAGGCTATGACTTTGATCCCTGGTACCTCCCCACTTTCTGGGAGTGTAATCCCCTAACCTTGCCTGTCTCAATCAAACGTCTGACCCCTCTGGGTTATACAACCACCACCATAATAAAGAGGGATACTTTACGATCTGTTATGACAAGCATCCATTAAGGTACATAAGCCATTAGTACACATGCTGATGGTTTTCACGTGCTGACATACCTGTGCAACCTGAATCCGGATCAAGAAGGTGAGCAGCACCTCAGGACTCTTCTCAGGCCAGTCCCTGTCTCTGCCTCTCTGAGGACAACCACTGCCCTGGCTTGTGACAGCATAGATCATCTTTGTATGGTTTTGAACTTTGTATGAATGAAATCCTCAAATGGAGACTCTTGGCACTTACTTTTGAACAAATAGCTTGGTCAGTGACTGAAATGGGAGAGTGAGATGGTGTTTGAAATCACTAATGTAAGATGGCATAAATGGCATATGTCAGGGTCACTGCAGTCCCTGGGAGGGTGAACAGAACAAACGGCCTGGGACGTGTTTCCCTGTGGGCCCATCCAGTTTGCTGTGCAAATTCAGAAAATCTTTCTTTCCCTAGACTCCAGTGCACCTCTGTAGAGTCGCATGGATAATGGTTTCCTCTCTTTTCACCATTAAAGACACTTTCTGTTCTCTGGTCCCACTTCGACCACTGCCATGGGCATCATTCTTGGAAAAGAATGTATGTACTGAGCAGAACAATGCATATGAAATGATGAATTTGTTTCCAGTTTCTTGTTCACAGAAAATGCCTGGAGCAGAGCTGTAGAATATCACAGTGGGCAGCAGTGGATAGAATAGTCAAGAGGTGCCCTATAGCTCAGTTCCTTGATTGCAGACTTCTTTGTCAGAGAAATGTTCAGAGCCTGGTAGCCCCGGAAACCACTGTCTTTGGAAACTGCTGGAACGTGGGTTCCTGGAGCACTGTGAAAGTTGCCCTGGCTCGCTCCAGGCAGCTCCCATTCTGGGAAGAGTACTCCAGTGTCCCACCGGAACAGGACTGCCACCTCCTCCAGCCCAGTCTGGCCACCAAAGCTAGCCTCTGAATGGGTCCTAAGGCCCAAGAGTCCTCTGCTTTCCAGACCTGTCCCCATTTCTGTGACCAAGGGTGGAAGAAGTCCTTGTGGGCAGGAATTGAGCTTGCTGATGGAAGTGGTCTAGAGCTGGGGACCAGGGAAGGAGGGAAGCTGAGAGCAGGGGCTTTTACCCCAGAGAGTTCTGGCAAAGGGCACTTGCAAGGACATGAGGGAGGAGTGCAGGATGATAAGGAGAAGATGAGGCTGGATTTGGTGGGATGAGTTATCCAGCATGCAGTCCCTCTGTCCCTCTGCAACATTCTGGGCATGGGGTGGGGGTGCAGGAAACCCACTCAGTCTCAGTGAAGTGAAGTGACAAGTTCTTGAATGTAATAAAAGGAGGAGAGACATACAATCAGGAAGGGGATAAGTGGCAGTGAGTCAGCTGAGAGCTTACAACTTGCTCCAAAGACATCCAGAAAGCTAGGTTGGACATGTGGACGTGCCAGGGGCATAAAACTGGAGAGCCAGTGTACAACAACACATTATTTCAACATCTGCTTCTCCCCATCTTCAAGGCAAGGGTCCCATGTCTTTGTGCGGCAGGGTGCAGGACAGTAGGAATTAATGGGTAAGGAGCAAGGTGTTTCCTTGGGATCTAGAAGGGCCCGTCTGCCAGTCAATCTGGGCAGATCAATGCAAGAGCGATAGTTTCTGGAACTCATGGCAGATTGTCGAGGTACAGGAAACACATTTGAGTTTACACATTTGAACAGGCGCTGCTCTAGAAAATAAGAATAAAGAGTTGTAAGCCCTATCCTCAAAGAGCTGAGATGCTCCTCAGGGAGAAGGCACAGGATGAGAAACTCGACCCGAGACAGAGCAGCTGAGAGGATTTACAAGGGCAGAGCTGTCTAGCACAAGCTCTGTTAGACTGCACCAACAGAACAGCCATCTCAGAGGCAATGCAAGCCCTTCCTCAGGCTCAAAGTTCTGTGGGGATCTCCTGACAGACACGCGCCATGTGAGTGCACACACTCTCACCCTTTTCATTGATCTCTGGGTGGCAGTCCACAGAACAGCTGTGGTCAGTAAGAGCATGAAAACATGCAGGTTATTAATCTCTGGGGCAAAGATATATCCCCGGGATGAGTCCCAGGCAGGGCACAACCAGCTTGGGGAATGCAGAGTGCAGGTTGGAAAAGCAGGAAGAGTCAATCCCTACAGGCATGCTCACAGGGTTGTGGGAATGACCTGATGAAGTGTATACTGGCGGAGGCACCTGAGGGGGGCACTGACTCAGGTCCTGATGGAATTGGGCGGGGGCAGCAAGCACGGCCACCAAGCTCGGGGCCAACACAGCTGAAATGAGTGCTCTCACCTGGAAGAGGCTCCAGAACCCAGCTTTGAGCAGGGCTTTCTGCACTGGGGAGATGGGCATCACCCAAGGGGCTTACGTAGTCTGTTTGTGTCACCTCCTCCCCTCCTGCCCGGCATAACTTAGAAAGTAGGAACTGGGAGGTAAAAAGCCCTCTGGGTAATCCTTACCCCTCCTTGAAATTTAGTGAGTCTTTCTCACCCAGAACAGCTGTCCAGGAAGGTCACTGAGAAGGAGCAGGACATCCTGTTCCTCTCTAAACACATGCAGCCCAGCCCAGACATCCCGCCTACTCGCTCACCCACTGAGTCCAACATGGGCATTGGACATTGTCTGCTGGGGACTGGGGTGGGACCCAAGACCCAGAGCAAGGGCCATCCACCAAAGCAAAGCCAGCACACCACAGTGACAGCTCTGGGACAGGAGAGTCCCCTGCACTCTAGAAGCCCTGGCAAGGGGAGCCTGGAGGCATCAAGGCTCCAGAGGAAGTGTGGGAGCCAGCCAGAGGGCAGAGTGTTGCAGGGAGAAGCTGGCTGTGCACGGATAAGGCCAGGGTGAGCAGCTGGTCCAGGAAAGACGTGTGAGCACAGGAATATCTGGGGAGGGCAGGTAGGAAAAAAGGAGAGATGCAGGAAGTGGCACCCATCCTGCAGACCCGGGAGACAAACAGGGTGCTGGAGAATCACCATTCCCCTGGGGGATGTATGGGTCTGGAAAGCAATCTGGGTTGGAGCAACTGAGTGCTCTGTGACCTAAGCATGGTTGCCGAATTAAGTGTCCATGGGCACAGGGATGCAGGGCTGGACCCTCCCAGAGCTACTCAGGGGATGCTCTGGAAGCCATATCAGCCTTCAACCTTCACTGGAGCTGGACTCCAAGGGATCATCCCTGTTTCCTCTTCCTGCTTTCCCAGAACCCTCTGCCAACCCTTCCTGCTCCCCCCACATGGCTTTAGCCTGCTGTATGCCTCTCCACAGCCCTGTGCCCGCTCACTCTGGACAACGAAGGCCCAGCACCTGCTCAAACCCACCGTATCTCAGCCCTGAAGTTGCTTGCTCCACGCCCACATGGCTCAACCTGTGCTGCTCAGGCCCAGACTCTGCTTATCAGTCGCATCTGCTGTGCTCCTCCCTGGCCTATGCCAGCCCTCACCACGCCCACACCCTCCACCAGCGGCCTTCCCTGCCCCAGGTTGTGGCAGCCCCCTCACTGCCCACCCCTGCCTCCTGGAGAGCCCAGTCTCTTGCCTCATGCCAGCACTTTCAAATTCCCAGAACCAGAGCTGGAACGACAGCACAGCAGGGATAGTACTTGCCTTGCATGTGGCCAGCCCAGGTTCGATCCTCAGCGCAAATATTATTTCAAGCACAGAGCCAAGGGTAATCCCTGAGCACAGAGTCAGGAGTAATCCCTTAGCACTGCCTGGTATGGGCCAAAACAACCAAGAAATTAAATCCCCAGAACCTACGCTCACTATCCCAGAAGCACCTCAGAACATCAGAACTAGCAGTTGCAGTAACCAGCCAACGAATACCACCAGGTCCCCAAATACCACCAGGAATGATTCCTGAGCACAGAGCCAGGAGAAACCCCTGACATCGCCAGGTATGACCCAAGAACAAAACAAATAAATGAACATCAGAACCATTTCATCATGCCCCCCCAGAGCCCCCATTTCTAGGAAGTAGGGCCTAGCTGTACCCCCAGGGTCACCCAAGGCTCTCTGTGTTGGTGTTCCCAGGCCCAGTCCTGGGCTCTATGATCATTTCTGGCATGTTATTCACAAATCTGCTTTGCGAGTATTTCTTGGAGGCCCACCCAGCCAGCCACCCTGGCATCACGAGGTCATGGTGCCAATGACCTCGGCACCTCACTCAGCCCTCACTTCTCTCACTCTCACACCAGTCACTGGCCTGGACTTCACCCTTCAATTTTGAGTCTCCTCCTAAGATGCCCGAGAGTAACACTTCCTCATTGGCACATCTGGCCACTTCCTGGCCTGCCTGTTATGGCAGCTAAGATGGTGACGGGAGCAGTGAGAGGGACACCAACTGAAATGAGACTGGTGGGCTAGCAGCTCAATTAGAATCCCCCGAGGGACGTGTATGAATCTATGCGCTAATAAATGCTTATTAGCAACTACAATGTGTCACATACTGAGCGAGGCCCTTAGGCTACATCAAGGAGAAAATACACTCAGCTTGGTCCTCTGTCCCAAAGCTTAGGGTTTAATACCTGGGTGGGGGACAAAGCACTTTATTATTTAAGTGCCTGTAATGACCAAGACTAGTGCTTCACCAGACTGGCACACGCTGCTTGAGGCTGCAATAAGAACTTAGTGACTCCTGAGGAAGGCATTGTTCGGCTCTAATTGGAAGGATGAAGGTGTGCTTGCTGAGAGGCAGCCTGTGAGACTCCCGGGCTAAAGGACCAATCTGTAAAAAGGCCCTGCATCAGGGGAACAGAGACCATTCATGGGCAGGAAGTCCAGCGTGGGCAAGGACCGCAGAGCAAATGCTTTAAAAATTGTAACATGAGGGAGCTAGAACAATAGTACAGAGAGTAAAACATTTGCCTTGCACACAACCAACCCAGGCTTTCATCCGAGGCATGGTCCCCCAAGCCCATCAGTAGTAATTCCTGAGCACAAGAACCAGGAATTACCCTGAGCCTCACCAGGTGTGACCTCAAAGCAAATAATAATAATAATAAACATTGTAAAATAAGGAGCCGGAATGAGAGTACAGTGAATAGGGCACTTGCTTTGCAGGCGGCCAACTCAAGTTCAATCCCTGGCATCCACATGGTCCTCCGAGCCCACCAGGAGTAATTCCTGAGAGCAGAACCAGGAATTACTCCCTGAGCATTGCTAGGTGTGACCCAAAAACTAAATAAGCAAAAATATTATAAGACAAGGACCAGGCAGGCGGCTCCTTGATAGAACACATACCTCAGTTGTGAAAGACCCCGGGCATCACACACACACACACACACACACACACACACACACACACACCTAAATAACATAACACAGAACCCACTATTTTAACTGCTTCAGAGTGTGCAATTCATGTTGTTTAGTAAGTTTCCAAGATGGTGCTGCCGCAGTGTCTAGATCCAGGACATTTCACTATCTTAAAAGGAAACCCTAGGCTGGGAAGAGAGTACAACAGGAGTACAACATACACCTGCCTTGTGATGCGGCCAGTGTGTGTCTGATCCCCGGCACCACATATGGTTCCTGCCAGTATTGATCCCTGAGTACAGAGTCAACCAGGTATGGCCCCAGAGCAAAATAAATAACAAAAGGAAATCCTGCAACCAGAAAGCAGCCACTGCGACTCCTCTGGCCCCCCACTTCTTGACAGCCTCTGCGTTTGCCTGTTCTGACCCCCTCATGTCCAGGTGATCATGTCATTTGCTACCTTCAAGGGCCGGGAATGTGGCTCTGAGGTGGAACCTTTGTCTTACGTGTGAGGCTCTAGGTTCAATCCCCAGTACCACACAGCAAATAGAAACGTGGGGTATTTCGTATCTGGCTTCTTCCCACGCATTCACGTTCATCGGTGTACATTAACATCTGTTAAACTGTACCTTGATCCTTTTTCTGGTCGAATCATGTCCCAAAACTCTGGAGCCGCCATTTTGTTTCTCCATCGGCTTCCTCCTCCGGCTGTTGTGAATAACGCTGTTGCAAACATGTGTGCACAAGTTTGTTTGAACATCTAGGAGTGGAACGGTGGGGTCATATGGCAACTTGTTCTGAACTCTGTGAAGAAAGGTACACACTCTCCTGTGTACATTTGGTAAACTGTAAGTTGGTGGTGGTAAGATGGGGTGAGGGTGACATCTAAGAGCAAACATTGTTATTTTCCAATGTTTACTGTTTCGTTTCTTTCTTTTTCCTTCACTTGTAAAGAGAACAGTGTGCTTGGAGCCAGCTAATAAGCCAGCCACAGGCTCTGTAAGCCCCACCAGCCCTTCAGGATCTTGATCAGTTGTGTTCTCAGATGTATCTCGAAAGCCTAGAACACAGCTTGGCCCATGGCTGGTGTACAATAACCATTTGTCGCATGAATAAATAAAGACAATGAACTCTTTCAGGTGCCCTACAATTTCAAGAAAACAGACTTTCATCAGCTAGACCCGAAGTGAATGGGATCACACCGCAGGTGGGTGGTTTAACAAGAAAACTGTTTCCCAGAGCCCAGCCCTCAGACCCTGCATCCTTTCTGCCACTGGCCCTGCAAATCCTTCTTTGCCTGTTGACTGGGAGCTAGGAGAGCCTGGGCGCTTTGGACTTCACAGCTGGGCAGCCCAGCGGGAGGAGCTGGAACCCATGGTCTCCCTTGGTGATGTCGCAGACCCCTGGATCCCACGGTCACACTCACTTCTGCACTAGCCCTAAGTGTGTGCGGCCAGCCTAAGGCACCCCCAGGCATCCCTCCGAAGCTCTGTGGAGCGGTCATCACTCTCCCTCCCTCCCCCAGCAGAGGCCAGAGGAAGGAAGAAGGAGAGAGAAGGATGGCAGCGGAGCGTGCAAATTGGAGGCTGATATTGAATTGCAGCTAAGTGAGCAGAGGATTAGCTGCCCCACCTGGACCCACCCCAGGAAAATACCAAGGTCGGGGCTGACTCTCTTGAGAAGTAGCAGGCCTGGCACTGGAGGATGTGGGGGTGGACACCTGGGGGTCATGAGGTGAGGGCCGGGCCCGCAGGAAGGGAGCTGCTCTGGGCTTGTCTGCGGATACCCTTCCTGCCATCCTTCATCTGGATGCTTCAAGGCCAGAACTTGGGATCTGCAGGCAGCTGATGCTCTGGGCCAGGGCGTCCTCAGGGGTAGAGTGGGAGAAGCTGCCTGCACTGAGTAAGTCCAGGAAGGCTTCCTTGAGGAGGGTGAAGGGTGTGGGGCTAGGTTGGGATCCAGGAAGACCTGAATTATAAATTATGGCTAAATTACTTCCTAGCTGTCCTTGGACAGTTTATTCTACAAGCACTTTTTGGCACGTCTGTTCCATGCCAATCAAAGTTAAGTGCTATGACTACAAGGGCAGATTCGACACAGTTCCTGTCCTCGGAGTTTAAGCACATTATCCAGAACGGCGTGACCCAGGCTGCCAGAGGGGTGAAGCAGAGGACTGGGGGCGGGGGCAGCTTCAGGTCTCGAACCTCCTGAATCCCTAATGTGCGGCTGGATCCACATCACTATGCTGTTTGGAAGGTCTGAGAGGGTTAGAGTGGGCACCTCCACAGGCCAGGCCCAGAGGAAAGAGAGGTACAGTACGGCGTCAGGCAGGCAGCAGGAGGGCGCAGGGTGCAGAGGAGAGGGCAGCCAGCCGTGTCTGTGGATCCCTGGGCCTCATGGAGTAGGCTGGGGAGCAGGAGCTGGGAGTAGGCTTTAGCTGCCCCAAGAGAGCAGTTAAACAGGTGGGGTGACCCCCGGCCAGGTCCTAAGACCCTGCCCACTGTTAGCTCTGAGTCTCTACTCCCTGGGGTATTGGGCACCCACAGTCCCTGCCCAGCAGGTGGAGAGACCAGGGTCCAGGGCCAGTGGAAAAGTTCTTCCCCTCTGCCCTCCCACCCTGAGGGAAAAGCCCCTCCAACTGGTAAAAGGCCAGGCAGCAGTGTGGGATTCGGTATCCCCTGGCCCTAGGGAGAGAGCCAGGACTAGGTGGAGTTTGAGCCAACAAGGAGCAGCACCTCCCAGGGCCCCTGCCGCCCTCCCGGGGCCACACAAACCCTCCCCTGCCAAGGGCTCAGCCTTTGGCTCCTTCGTAGCAGGAGAAAGTCCCTGTTCCTTCCTCACACCTCAGCCTTTCCAAAGGACAAACTCATCCCAGCCCCTCTGCCCCACCCTGCAAGTTCTGAGAAACAACTTCTCTCGAGAATCGGTCCTGGTGGTGGTGCAAAGAACGAGGGGGGTTGGGGGTGGCTCAAGGAAAGGGAACCAAGTTAGCAATGTTGCTCATTTATTCATGCAACAAACTTTGGTTGAACAGCTCTGCTAAACCCTGCCCATGCCGTCACTGGGGTCTCATGTGAGCAAACCCAAACCTGCTTCCCAGTACAAACAAGGACAGACATAAATAAGATGTGGGCCAGAGAAGGCTATGAGGGAAACCATGCGCTTGGCCTCCAGGAGGGATGGTGCAGGGGCTGATCTGGAGGAAGCTTCTCCAACAGGAAGGCAGTTCCTGCTGGGATTAAGAGTCCCATCTTTGCAACTGTGCAGGTAACCTAGGAGTGGGGCCATGAAATGAATTTAGTAGTTGTGACCTTCACTTCCCGTTTAGTGAATGAGAAGAGGAATGCAGGGAATGTTGTTGTATCACATGTTAATTGAGCCTGTAGCCACCCTCCATGGATCACGTTCAAGTGGAGGATATGCCATGCGTCAATTCCTGCAGATCTCAATCAAAGTGAGCCCCTCACTGGCCTGGGATTGAGAATGAGCAGATGGTGACCCCTGTTCCTGGCACCCTGGCCGGGCATAGTTGTGGGCCACCAGGAACTGCAGGGGGTTGGTGAGACCTGTCTTAGCTCCATGTCCCACTGCCAGGCAGGAGGAGTGAGTAGTGACCAGCTGGCCCTGGTTTCTGGCTTTTCTGTGTCCAGGGGTTCTGGCCCATGAAAGGGGACTGAAGCTGGGATTCAGCTAGTGACTGAGGGGCTGGGATCTCGGGACCAGGTTGTCTTCATAGTTCAGCCTCTGACTTTCCAACCTAGTAAGTTTAGGTGACTTTTATAACCTCCACCTTTGTAACATGGAGTCAATGAAATTGGTCCCTAAAAGCTCTTGTGAGGATTTCATTTGTCACCCAATTGTCCCAGACCATCAATCCTCTGGGTTCCCGCTTAGCTTTCACATAGAATAAATAAGATGCCAAGTTAGTCAGACACCGAGCCAGGTACTCTGCAGAAGACAAAAGCCCCCTAGGATCCTTCCCAGTTTCCCACGGCCTCAGTCCGAGGCTGTCATCTTCACTGGCCCCTCTGTGGGTCGACCCTGTCCCTCCCCCTGGCCCCCAAGTTCTGGCCTCACTCTCACTGGAGGTGTTCAACTCTCATAGCAGGCTTTGGAGAGAATGGAGGCTCAACTCAGAGCAGGAGTCACAGCTCCATCTCTGAAAGCACCCCTGAGTGCCATGCCCGGGCTCCCAAGGGGCACCTTCCTGACCACAGCATCCCACAAACACCCACTATTTCTGCTTTTCCAGGGTCTTGGTCCCCGCTCTTCGAGCCACCAACACAGAAATCCCAAATCCCTGGTTTCCTTATTATTTGCATTGATTAGGATTCATTTCTCACTTCTTTCCCATCTTGACGAGTTGAAGGGGGTGAGATACGAATTTACTTTCTTTCTTTATTTCTTTTTTTTTTTTTGCTTTTTGGGTCACACCCGGCGATGAACAAGGGTTACTCCTGGTTCTGCACTCAGGACTTACTCCTGGCAGTGCCCAGAGGACCATATGGGATGCTGGGAATCGAACCCGGGTCGGCCGCGTGAGAGGCAAAAGCCCTAGCCGCTGTGCTATCTCTCCAGCCCCGGGATTTATTTTCGTGATCAAAAAATTCTGTGCCCATGATTGAAAGCTTGCTACAAGTGTGAAGCGAGGAGGGCAGTTAGGAGAGAGAAGTCCACTATGACAGTCATAGTTAGAAATGATCACTCTGGACAAAAACTGAGTGCTGAGAGTAGGTCAAGGGAAAAACATGATAACCTTTCAGAACCTGTATGCAAACTGTATTGCCCAGAAGGAAAGAGAGACAGACAGACAGAGACAGAGACAGAGACAGAGACAGAGACAGAGACAGAGACAGAGAGGCAGGCTTGGAGGTGGAGGGTGGGAAGGAAACTAGGGACAATGGGGACATGATTGGTGGGAAATGTACACTGGTGAAGAGAAAAGCATTGGAACATTGGCTGAAACCCAATCGTGAACAACTTTGTAATGTGTATCTCACAGTGATTCGATTAAAAAAATTCTCGGCCCTTTTTCTCTCCTACCCACCCCCCACCCCAGCCATCTTGGCAGCTGCTCTTGGCTGGGGCTGTCCTGTCCCTAAAGCGGGAAGATGGTGGCCACCAAGAAGATGGAAAAGTCTCTGGAGTCCATCAACTTCTGCCTCCAGCTGGTGTTGGAAAGTGGCAAGTATGAGCTGGGCTACAAGCAGACGCTAAAGATGATCCAGCAAGGCAAGGCAAAGCCAGTCATCCCCACCAACAACTGTCCAGTGCTCAGGAAATCTGAAGTCCAGCACTATGCCCCGGTGGCCACCATGTTGGTTCGTGACTCCAGCAGCAATAACATGGAGTTGGGCACAGCCTGTGGGAACCATTCCAGAGTGTGTGCACACTGGTGGTCATTGACCAGGAGATTCTGGTATCACAGAAGCGTGCCAGAACAGACTGGTGAAAAGTAGATCATGCAAGAGCTTTCTGTAATAAAATCAAAGCTTATTAAAAAAAATTCTGGGGTTGGAGATAGTACAGGGGTTAAGGCATTTGCCTGTTGACATAGGTTCAAATCCCCAACATCTCATATGGGCATAGGGTCCCCCAAGCACTGCCAAAAGTGATCTCAAATCACAGAACCAGGAGTAAGTCCTTAGTACCACAGGGTGTGCCCCCCAATAAAAAAAAACCAATGACTGAAACATAATCACAAAAGTTTGAAAGTCTGTAACTGTATCTCACAGTAATCCATTTAAAAAAAATAACAACAAGGCTTTGGAGTGGTGTTGGAACAGTGTATATCTGAAACTGTAAAAAAAAAAAAATTAGATCCCCTTAAAGCCAGATTCCTATGACTATAGTTCGGCCTCCCTACTTGCAGGCTGTGTGAACTCAGGAAAGTTACTCAACCTCTCTGTCTTGTTTTCCTCATCTTCAAAGAGGAAGATGCTCATTAGCTCAGAGGATTGCTGCTATGAGGCTTAAAAAGCAGAATAAGAGAGAGAGAACAAAAGGGAATGCCCTGCCACAGAGGCAAGGTGGGATGGGGAGTTGGGGGGGTGGGAGGGATACTGGGATCCGTGG
>JAOXYA010029531.1:0-13064 GCA_028565675.1 Sorex palustris
CATTGTATAATTGAAACCCAAGCACGAAAGTTTGTAAGTCTACAACTGTACCTCATGGTGTTTCACTAATAAAAAAAAAAAGAGGGGCGGCTTGGGGGGTGGGGTGGGCGGAGGATGTGGCAGAATCAGGCCTTTTTTGAAAACCGTTGGCTTGAGGACTTATTAAGGAGCGTGAGATCTACTGCAGCGGCCACCACACTGGGTCTGGCCTCCTGTGCCCAGGGCATCAGTGAAGCCCATTCTCGGCTCACCTGGAACCAGATTCATTGACATGGGGACTTTCGCAAGATTGCCCCCAAACTGCACACCTGAGAACCCCAAAGGATGCCTCCCGCGACGTGGGGAGGCTTTTCTGGTTTGTGCCAGAAGGAAAACAGCAGGCCTATCGTTTCTAGATTCACACTGGCCGTCCGATCGTGGGAACTGTTTTCCTCAGGCCACCACTGAGGTAACAAGGCTCAGTGTAGCAGGCAGAAGTGTCCCAGATAAGCTGAACTTGACCCTGCGCTCCCATCTGAGCAGGGCCTCTGCCTGCTCAGCGCCCCCTTCTGGCCAGGGAGCAGAGGCCGGGCCTGCAGACACCCACTTGGCCCACCTTGCCAGGTGGAGCTTGTGGATACACCTGGCTGCAGATGGGATTGCCAGACGCTAGTTCGGCTTCTGCACACACTCACTTCCTCCAGGAAATGGGCATATGCTGCAGATCCCCCGTCCGCTGAAGCAGTACAGTGCTTTGTGGTTCCCCCCAGGACCCGTGGAGTCAGACCTGCAGGTTTTTTTTTTGGGGGGGGGCTTGTTGGGTCACACCCATCAATGCACAGGGGTTACTCCGGGATCTGCACTCAGGAATTACTTCTGGAAGTGCTCAGGGGGACCATATGGGGTGCTGGGAATCGAACCCGGGTCAGCCGCGTGCAAGGCAAACACCCACCCACTGTGCTATCATTCTAGCCCCGGATCTACAGTTTTACCTGGATGCTGATAGCTTCCTTCAGCTCTTTGGATTTCATGGAGAATTTAGACCCCAGCCGTCTCTTTCTTAGCCTCCCTCTACCACCAGCTTCGGTGTTTGTATTCCCAGAAAGCTGCAAAGGTTGGCGAATATTAAGAGTCGGGAGGGTTTCAATGTAACACGGGCAGATCCTTAATGGGCTTCGCTTTCCAGGTGGCTCCGTGATGAACCACCACAATTCAGCACAACTCCGATTCAATATTTGCACGTGTGCTTGACTGCCTCTGCGGAAGTCTTCCTGCCAAACCCGAGTCTGCGTGAGCCTGCAAAAGAACTTGGCATCCAAGCCACATTAATATTTTACACCATCACTGATGCTCTGTGCACTAGATCCAATTTTACTAATGTGTATGTTGTTTGCAACGCCTCCTCCTTTAGTCATTTTTGAATTCTACCTCGAGGCCCAGAGACCCCACCTGTCCAATGGTGGATTCACAGTGCCCGAATAACCAGCTGGGAGAAAAAAAATTCCCCCAAACTCAGTTCATCAATGAGTTTATTTTTACTTTCCTTTAAACTATGAAAAAAAATTCAGTGAGTTTTGTGTTGCCTTGGAACATGGATGAAGCTGGTCATCCTACAAATAAGCAGTGTAGATGGGGGTGTGGCATTGTGGCGTGGAGTCTCAGAAGATCAGCCTTTATGGACTTGTGTGTTCTTGGCATGTGGAGCAGGAGAGGTGGGTGGTTCTGCAGGTACTTATTTATTTATTGGTTTGTGGGCCACACCTGAAGATGCTCAGGGGTTGCTCCTGGCTCTGCATTCAGGAATCACTCCTGGTGGGTGCACGAGGGACCATGTGGGATGCTGGGGATCAGCCACGTGGAAGCCAAATGCCTTCCCTGCTGTACTATTGCTCAAGTCACATTTGCAGGTATTTATTTTAGTTTTGTTTGGGGACCACACCCAGAGGTGCTTAGGGCTTTCTCCTGGCTCTGTGTTCAGGGACCTCTCCTGACAGACTCTGGGACCATTGAGGTGCTGGCATTTGACTACGTAAGTAGGGCAACTCCAGGACCTACAGCATGTGGTGTTTGGGGTGTGAAGCTGGCCGTGACACAGAGCCATGGTCACGGCGTTTGAAAGTCGCACTAAGGTCTTGAGGAACTCAGGAGGTGTCCTATGGGGAGCTGAGGATCAAACCCAAGTGGGCCACATGCAAGGGTCACTCTACTTTCTCTCTACTCTCTCTGTTTATCCACTCTGCTATCTCTACTTGGCCAGACATTAATATTTTTGCTTGTTTATTTTTTGTCTATTTGTTTTGGGTCACACCTGGCAATGCTCAGCGGTTTCTGGTGGTTCTACACTCAGAAATTACTCCTGGCGGGACTCAAGGAACCATATGGGATGCCAGGGATTGAACCTGGGTCTGTGGCATGCAAGGCAAATGCCCTCCCTACTGTACTATTGCTCTGGCCCCCAGACATTAATTTTTTCGGGGGGGCCACACCTAGCGGTGCTCAGGGGTTATTCCTAGCTCTGCACTCAGGAATCACTCCTGGTGGGCTTGGGGGACCCTATGGGATGCCGGGGATCAAACCTAGGTTAGCTGTGTGCAAGGCAAGCGCTCTCCCCATGACACTACCTTTCCATCCCCTTGCTTGGACATTTTGTTTTGTTTTGTTTTGGGGTGACACCCAGCTTCACTCAGTGCTTACCCCTGGTTCTGTGCTCAGGGGTCTCTTCTGGGTAGGCCCTATTGAACTTCAGTGATCGCAGGAGTGAGGAATTTTTTGGGGAGGCCCCAAAACACCCCCCTAGAAACCCTCAGCAAAACAAAAATAAAGGTGAGGGCTGTGCAGGGAAATTGAAAAGGGAACAAGACTCAAGGAAGAAATGGTCAGATGAACATGGAACTCGGGCCGCGTGCTGTCCTGTGCTGTGTTGACTTCCGGCCAGGACAGACAAAGCTGACGAACTGGAACTTTCGCCAGCCTTGAGTTCTCTGTCAGAGCAAACACTTCCTGGGGCTTGAACAAACATTTGTGCTGGTTTCTTTTACTGGGGCGTGCTCCCAAGCAGTGCTCAGGAGGCCAGGGGCCCCTCCCACTCATTCTCCACCAACCTGGCTGATGGTTCAATGTGAGGGTCCCAGGTCTGTGGTGCTGCTGGGGACCCCCAGCAGGTCTCAGGGTATCCAGGGCCGCACCCAGCAAAGCTTGGGTGGGGGTCAAGGGCTGCATATGGCGCCAGGGATGGAACTAGGGTCAGCTACATGCAAGGCACAGTCTTCTCCCCTGTCCTATCTCTGCTGCCCGGCACCAGACATTTCCTGAGTGTTCTGGAACCTGGGCTGACTGGCGGTTTCCAACATGCTCTCTCCTTGATGTTCTATTAAGATCAATATATACATTTTGTAGTCAGAAATTTGCCAACAACCCGGGGTGGGCTCATCCTGGATGGAGTAGGGTGGAGGCTCCCAGCAGGCACTGTCTCTCACTCCCTCCACCCTGCAGGATGCAAACAGCTTCTCAGCTGCTCATCAAGGCACCCCAGCCAGGCGGGGCGGAAGAGTTTCCTCCTAAAAATCTGCAGCCCTTACTGAGGCCCCCAAGGGGCTCACACAGTCGTTCTGGCCAGCACTCTGGGTCACCCTGGGTCACAGACGCTCTGGCAGGAGCTGCAAGACCCAGGATGGTGGCTGAAAACCTAAACGTTCCTGCTGGCATGAGAGCAAATGAGGAAAGCGCTTCCCCGGTGCCTGCAGAGAGACTGTGATTGGCATGAACTCGACAAACTTTATTGGCTCCTGTGGCGACTTGTTACTGAACTGGTCAATTAATCTATTTTTTTTCCTGTTGTTTTTTAATGAGTTTGGGGATTTCCTTTCACTGAAAATCACCAGGAAGCCTGACCAAATGCCCACAGCTGGGGTGGGGGGAATGCTTTCCTTCTGGAAAACCCAATTTGACCTAGAGTGGAGGAAACGGATATCTCCTGCGACCCAGTGGCCAGTTGGGCCGATCCAAAGAGGGGAGATTTATTCATCCTGTGTGGGGGCTGAGTGCTAGGAGTGGCCCACGACGCCGAGGCCTCCGCGCACCGTTAGAGGATTCAGAAATAAAGTTGTTTGTCTCCCCGCTGAGAGATAAATGATTTCTATTTAAAAACCTGCTTGTCGCATGCAGGCACTCCCAAAGTAGCAATAATTAATGGTAGCAGAAGGTTAGGACAGACTTCCGCTGGAGTCCCCCGGCTCCAGGCTCGAAACTGGATTAAAGGGAAAGTGAACGGAGACGCTCAGCTCGAGAAAAGCGCTAATGACATCTTAAGGTTCGCAGAGTGAGTCGGCCCCTGATGTGTCCTGTAGCCCCTTGTGGGCCCAGGTCCCACCTACTGTGAAGGGTAGATACTTTGTATCTGCCATGACCCCAATTCAGACTCAACATCTTGGGAGGGCGCTTGCCTTGAATGCGGCTGACCCAAGTTTGAGCTGACCCAAGTTTGATCCTCGGCATCCCAAATGCTCCTGAGAACCACTAGGGGTGATCTCTGAGCATTGCCAGGTATGGCCCCGAAAAACCCGATTCATCATCTACACCCAAGGGAATGTTCTAGGTAACTCTGGAGATCTAATCTACAACCTCAGATACGGACTGCTTTTGTACTGCATAGTTTTGCTTATTTTTTAAAAGTTGGGGGACTGCACCTAGCAGGACAGGGCCACTTGCATCTCGGGACTCTCAGGCTGCTCCCAGCAGTGCTTGGGGGTCCGTGCTGTGCTGAGGACGAAGCCCAGACCTTGGGGTGCAACGCAGCACATGCACCCCAGTCCTTGGAGCTGGCTCCTGGCTCTCCATCTTTTCGGAGGAGTACTCCTTATGGTGGTTGGGGAAACAACGTGGTTCTGGGGATCAAACCTGCTTCTTTGCCCGTCTTTGTTTTTAACCCTTTTTTTTTTTTGCTTTGAATTCTATTTTTGTTTTGTATTTAGGCCACACTAGGCAGTGCTCAGGGCTCACTCCTGGCAGGCTCAGGGGACTATCTCGGTACTGGACTCAAACCCAGGTCCGACGTGTACAAGGCAAGTTCCCTCCCCTCAGTATTAGCTCTCTACTTAGTCAGGGCTGCAGAGTCAGCGTGAGGGGCTGGCAGACACACACTGGGGCTCGAACGCTCACTCCTGGACCTGCAGGACTGCCTTCCGGCCCTCCACCTGTGCCTGTGTTTTGTCTTGATTTCTGTTTGGAGGCCACAGCCAGTCATGCTCAGGTCTTACTCCTGGCTCTGTACTCAGGGGTGGCCCCATAGGCTGCAGGGATGGAACCTTGGTGGTGGTCCATCTGCCCCCTGCTGGTTAGTGTAGCCCAGTGTCTGTCCCTTGGATTGTATTTTTTATAACAATATTGCAGGTATGATCTCCCGGCTCCTCACTTCTCCCCCAACCCCTACCCCGTGTGTGTGTGTGTGTGTGTGTGTGTGTGTGTGTGTGTGTATGTAATCAGGGATCAAATCTAGGTCCCATGCATGGTAGACAAGCAGGTTGCTGGTGAGTCACACATCTCTGGCCTCTACTTTCTTCTTATTTATCAGGAAGACAATGGACAAAGAACACTATTTCTCTGGGCAATATAGAAGGGGTGTGTAGAAGTGTGTGTGTGTGTGTGTGTGTGTGCGCGCGCACACGTGTGCTCACGTGCACACACACACGTTTATTCTGGCAGAGGAATTTAAGTAGGTTTGCGCTTCTGGGAAAGTTTTTCTTTTCCTAAGGGAAAGGGACAGGGTCAGTGTACTAACATGTGTCTGTTTCCCTGTTTCCCTTCCTTGTTCCCTGTTTCCCTGCTGCCTTCCCTGCTTAGAACAATGATGAAAGGGCTAGTGCTTTGGCAGCCATATTGTAGCATAGGTATGCACTGTCTAGCTTCAGGTTAGTGGAGTCGGCAGGCAGGAGGAGTCTAGCCGCTAGGTGAGTTCCTTGCATCAATGACAGGAGACACCTGGACCTGGCTGCCAGGCAGCTTCTGGTCAAGCCCCAAGTCTCAAAGATGCTTAGATGGAGAATAAACCACTTTGCCTGACTTCAATCCAGCACAGACTTCCCGGGTCCCTGTGCAAGGAGCTGAGGCTGCACTGTTCATTCTCTGGGGAGAAGGTAAGGGGGATAGTCACTCTGTCGGGCTGAGAATTGTGGGTCTCTGGTTCTCTCTGGCCCCAGCGGTTACTTCACTTGAACATTTCTGAGTTGAACAGGAGACGGCCTTGGATCAGAGCCTTTAGGTAACATCAGAGAAAACACTCAGACCTTGGCGCCCCACCCCCCACCCAGTAGTCAGATACCACTGCATTGTTTCCCTCTAGGCCTCCCTTGGCTTCAATGGCTCCGGAGGTGAGCACTTGCTCCTGGTGCTGGAGTGCTAGTCCAGCAGGGAGGGTGTTTGTTTACCTTGCGCATGACCATACCCAGATTTGATCTCTGGCATCCCATAGGATCTTCTGAGCACCTCCAGGAGTGATCCCTGAGTGCAGAGCCAGGAATCAGCCCTGAGTATCGCTGCGTGTGACCCAAAAGCCAAAAAAATAAAAAGACCAATCCCCCCAAACCAAAAATAAAACAAACCCTGGTGCTCCTTTCAGTTCTGGCCCCTAGAACACCCGGTATCAATGGATTCTTCTCCACAGAGGTTTTTTTAATTATTTTTTTAATTCAATTTTATTTTTATAAATCTGTTTACAACACTTGATTACATTCAATATTCTGACATTAATCCCTCCACAATTACACTTTCCTGCCACCATATTTTGAATTATTCCACCCTGATCCTCAAAGCCTGCCCCCAAGGCAGAACATAATAATTAATTTATTTTGTATTGCCTGTTATGAATAATCTGCTAAATATGATCCAAAAAAGTCTCCTTAGAGAAAAGTGTGTGAAGATTGTTGTATCACCCTGGAGCCATTAAGCCCTTGTATGTCGTGCTGCCAGAAATTCTAAGATTTTTAAATAGGGTGATACATCAAGAATTAAATTTCTAACTGGATGGTGACTTTGGGGTCAAGAGGCATCTCTGCGATGTGTTGCTTTCTTCTTCTGAGATTTATTTGTGAGTCCCCCAACTGTGGCCGTTGATGAGCTTATATGGTACCAGAGACAGCTCCTGGGCATGACTGCCAGGCTACTGGGAGCACAGGAGATGGGGGGAGGCTGCCCATCCCGACTGCATGAGAGCCTAAAGATTACAGTCACAAGCCTTTCATACCTGGGTTTTTCAGCAGATTTAATCATGGATGAGGCTCATCCGAGCCTGTGGAGATCTTCTGGGAGCATGGCTGCGATTGAGTTCTGGAGGTTTTCAGCTGCCGGGGCTTTTTGGGGGGTGGGGAGTGGGACTCACCCATCCCCCTCCAGGTTGCCCTGGTGAGACAGTCTGGTAAGGGGTCCAGTGGCATCACTACAGCGTGTTGGTTGCTTTCTTCCTCTTCCGAGGTAATTTGTGAGTCTCTGGATCATGACTGTTAATGAGCTGACATGGTGCCAGAGGCAGTTCATGGGTGTGACTGTCACAGGGATCTTAATGGCAGGAAGGCTGGGCAGGGAAGGGAGGCTCCTGCTGACATGAGGCCACTGTGCCTGACATTCTTCTCTGGAAGTACTGCAGGAACA
This sequence comes from Sorex palustris, assembly GCA_028565675.1. NCBI lineage: Eukaryota > Metazoa > Chordata > Mammalia > Eulipotyphla > Soricidae > Sorex > Sorex palustris. The sequence goes on from JAOXYA010029531.1 coordinate 7,621, forward strand.
GAGCAGAAACAGAGCCTTCCATGCCTCAGGAGTCCCAGGGCTGTTTTTCCCAGGATTTCTTTTTTTTCCCCCATAAGCAGAACCATGATTTTCTTGTAGCCAAGTTCTGAGTAGGGCTGTAGCTCTTGGGGTGTGAAAGTTTCTCTAGACACCCCCTTCCCTTCCAGCACATTCCTCACTACACATGCACACGCATGTGCGTGCACACACACACACAGACACGCGTTTATGATCTATTAGTGCATCTTATTTCACCCTGTCCCTCCAGAGTGGCACGTCTAACACCGTTTCTTTATCGGAAAGCAGTTTTCCTCTGAGAAGCTGTTTCTTCCTGTGAAACATGGGGATAAAAATACCCTCCTCTCTGGGCTGTGAGAACAGAAGGTGATGAAGGCTGTGAGAGTCCTGGGCATTGTGCCGAAAGCTCCCACAGCAGGACAATGCGTGTTTATTTACTTTTCTTTATAGGGGCCTTTCTGCTGTACTTCCTCCCCCTGGCAGAGCATAGGGGGCCCGGTGGTGCCGGGGAAGGAACTTGGAGCCTTGTACCTGACAGGCATGAGTTCTAGCATTCAAGCCACTTCCCCGGGCCCCTGAGGTTCAGCAACCACGTTGATGGGTCCCCAGGACTGGCTTGGGGTGTGGAACAAGTCCAAGGCACCACAAATTATCTCTAGAGGTTTGATCAGCCCAGTGTGCAGGAGAAAAATCTCAGATTTGAGAGGCTGCAGCAAATGATTGTTTCAATCAGCCTCTTTTGACAAAGAGGATTGGTATCATTATTTTCTTCTGGGGGCCACACCTGGCCATGCTTAGGGCTGATTCCTGGCTCTGCGCTCAAGGGTCTCTCCTGGCAGTGCTCAGGGAACCATCTAGGATGCCAGGGACTGAACCTGGATCAGCCGTGTGCGAGGCAAATGAATGCCCTACCTGCTATACTGTCTCTCTGGCCCTGAAAGAAGGTTATTTTTGAGGGGGGGGGGGGTGGGGGAGGAAACATGGTGCCAGGGGGCAAACACAAGGCTTCACACATGTATGTAAGGTATGTAAAATAAGTGCTCTATTGCTATATTCGTCCACTCCACAAAGAGATTTTTGAAATCATATATATATATATATATATATACATATATATATAAACATCTAATCTCAGGAGTATTCTAGGACCTTTCTCTCCTCTTGTTTTGCTCTTTATTCTATTTCATTTAATAATAATCTGCTTTCTACCCGACCGTGTGGTGGTTTTGCTTTTGTTTATTTATTTTAGTTTGGGGGCCACACCTGCTGATGCTCAGGGGTCACTCTTGAATCTGCGCTCAGGAATTATTCCTGGCAGGGCTCAGGGATATCAGGGCTCAAAATCCATGTTGGCTGAGTGCAAGGCCTGCACCTTCCCCACTGTGCTATCACTTTGGCCCCGTCTGTAGTGGTTTTAAGTAAAATGTATGTAAAGGGAAATATGGGTTTGTGTTTATGCTGGGAGCATCATACAAGACTTTCACGGTGGTGCCACCAAGCGGTCAGAAGCGGAATAAGCAGAGGCCACAGCTCTGATCTTGGGGGCATGGCCCAAGTACTTCCTGCTTAATGCCATTTCAACTTGGCAACTCCTTATCTTTGCTTTATAGTGTGTGTGTGTGTGTGTGTATCTGTGTGTGTGTACGTGCATATGTGTGTCTGGGGATGTGCATGTGTGTACGTGTGTGCGCGTGTGCGCGCGCGCTCCTGTGTGTCTGTGCACTCATTTGTGTGTGTCTGTTTTATGTGTGTCTGTGTGTGCGTGTATTTACGTGCATGTGTGTCTGTGGGCGTGCATGTGTGTGTATATGCGTGTGTGTCTGTATGTGTACATGTGTGTGTTGGGGTGCAGGGTTGGGGGATGCAGGACTTTTCTTTCTTAGCCATTGCCGTGTACAGACACTGACCTGGCAACAAAAGAGTCTGGCTAGAGGCAGGTGTGCCCAGCCAGGCTTCAGCTCATCAGCAAGGGATCACTTGTTCCTGGATACTGGTCCCCTCAGAGTGAGTACATGACTGTGGGACTTGAGGGTGCCATCACTCTCCTCACTCGATCCGAAACTCAGAGACACAGACTCCTGGAAGAAGTGGGATAACCCTGCAGGGGCCCCCAAATGGGGAAATGGAAGCATTCTCCCTGCCTATTCAAAAAAAAATTTTTTTTTTGGCTTTTTGGGTCACACCTGGCGATGCCAAAAAAAAGTTTTTTAAAAATTGTGGTTGACTGCATCCAAGAGAAGTTCCCTAACCCCTGGACTGCTCTTTGTCTTCAGTTGTGTGTGTGTGTGTGTGTGTGTGTGTGTGTGTGTGTTTGTGCATGTGCATGCATGGACGTGGAGCCCTATGTCCTACAAGGAGAGGGACTAAGGCCACCAGAGTTTTTCTAGCCTTCCAGCTTTTGAGGCAGACTTGGGGGCTCCAGCCTAGGTTGCTCCCCCAGAACTTCTCAGTATATTTCTCACACCCAAGCAGGAGTTAACTTGCTAGTTGCCAGAAAGTTCTGATTACCCACCTGGCAGCTAACCCAACTTCCTCTTCCGAGTCTTTATTAGTTCCCCCCACCCCCCAAAATGTCCCTTTTAATTGGAGAATCTGACATCCACCTTCTGCGGGTTGGAAAGTGCCCGAGGCAGCCGAGAGTAATTGTCTTTGCAGTGGAAGAGATCAGACGGGCCCATCTGATGAGCTCTGTCAGCAGCTAAAAAAATATTCATCTCTTCCCAGAATAATTTTGAGGCGAAAAGATGGCAAACAAGCCAGCAGTTAATGACATACGATCAATACAGAGAAGGGAGAGTGGGTTTCTGGCGGGGGCCCCCCATCTTCTCCTTATTCCCTCTCCACCTTGGTTTTTTTTTTCATTATCTGACAGGACTCAGAGACAGATGCTAATTGGAAGCATTGGAACTTTGGGGAGAGTGGAAACTCGTCTGGAAAGCCGGAGACAATGTGATGGTTTAGGGATCACTTGGGAACTCAGGACAAGGTTTCCCAAGAATTTGGACCTATGGCAGTTGGGACTGAACCTGGCCATGGTCTCCCCAGCACCCACTTGCTCATAGTTATTTAGGTTTCTATGGTTTCTTTGGTGGTGTGGTGGTGGTCGCACCCAGCAATCCTGGCTCTGAATTATTCCTGGCAGTTCTCAGGGGGACCGCATGGGATACTGGGGATCGAACCTGGGTTGTCCCAGTGCAAAGCAAGTGCTCTACCTGCTGTTCTATCTCTCTGGCCCTCATTGGTCATTTAGCAGCAGGGTCTCTGGGGCATTCACTTCCTGGGTCATGCCCTGGGAACTCTGAGTTGCTGACCATTGGTGGGTACTCCTGGGACAGTCTCTCTAAGAAAAACACACACAGCCAGCAGTAAAGGGGTGACTGTGAGTTTGAGGTTCCCAAGAAATCAGGTTAGGGGTGAGGGGGGGCATAGCTTGGTTCAGGACAACAGGAAAAAGAGAGAAAACAGCCCAGGGGGAAGACTACAGACATGGAGTCCCCAAGAAGCTCCCCCCTTTCACCCCACAATCTGCCTTCTGTTTCCTGAAAAGGGAACAGAAAGAATCCAAGCTCACTGCCCTGCATTCCCCTTACGTTGTGGGTTCCACCTCTCCCCTTGGCTGCCAATTCTGGTAGAGTTTCAGGGAGCAGGGAGCCAAACATGGATTTCATGCACGTTCATTTGGATCATTGAAAATGTAAAGAAAACAGAAAAGAGAGAGCAACAGTTCTACCTGTAGAGAAAGTCATTTCAGAATCCAGATAAAAAGTCATTCTCAGCTTCTCGAGATTTCAGACACAGAAAGTATCTTAGGATCTCAGCTCCAGTGCGGACCCCAACCCTATACCTGCAAGTGGGGGTTCCCCACAGCCCCCCGGGAGCCTGCTCAGGGCCTGGGCTCCAGTGTGGACCCCAGCCCGGCCATTGCTTGCAGTCCTCCAGCAGCAGAGACTCTGGATCTCCACATCCCAGGGAAGCTGGCTTCAGCCCCGTGTGAGTGTATGTGTGTGTGTGTGTGTGTGGCGGGGGGTGTTTTGGGGGAGGGTGCCATGTTCACATTACAGATTAGAAGGCCTCAGGGACGCAGGAGGTCTAGGCTCTTGCCCACCCTAGCGCTGTCTGCAATAGAGCTGAAACACCCCAGGGGTGAGCTGTGCAGAGCAGAGCAAGGTGTTTCCTAGTCCTGTGTGGGCAATGCTTTCTGCTGTTCCTGTGAGCTGCCAATCACTCCAGGCTGTGGTTTTCAGATATTGGGGGATACATGATTTCTGGCCCACGATTTAGGAGGTTTCTAGCAGGATCCTTGGGTGTGGACAGACAGTGCTGTGGCCCCCGCCAGGGCTGGAGCAGCCCCTCCCACGCTGTCCCCACTTCAGGACCTTTATAAATGTGTTTACCAGCATCTGCCCAGAGACTGCAAGCCCAGCAGGGTTGTGTGCGAAGAAGCTGCTTGAATTCTGTCCCTGAGATTCTCGAATCTTCCCTCGGAGTCAGACGGGCCAGGTTGGTGCAGTGAGGGAAGAGGAGGGCAGGGTCAAGTCCCCAGGGGGAAGTGAAATGGAGCAAAAGAACGCAGGGTCCCCGGGAGGACAAATTGGGGTGAGGGGCAGCAGACGGGCCGGAGAGGTTCTTCGTTCTGGATCTGGACTGACCAGATGTGCAAGGCCACAATGTCTGGCGCTGCTGAGCGTGGAGAGAGCTTGGAGCCTGGAGCTGGGGATTGTGGCTAGGGGCTACTGAGGGTTGCAGTAGGGACCAGGCGCCAGTGTGGCTTACGGTCCCTTGTCAGTCTCAGATGCTCCTTATTTGTCCACCCAGCAGATGTGGGGTATCCACCATGGCTGGGCAGGAATCCTGGGTCTGTCCTGAGTCTGTTCTTAGGCAAGTTTAACTTTGATTTTCATGTTTGTGAGATGAAAATAGTAATAATAATTATTATTATTATACTTTTTAATAGCACAGTGGGTAGGGCGTTTGCCTTGTACACGGATGACCTGGGTTCGATTCCTCCACCCCTCTCGGAGAGCCCGGCAAGCTACCAAGCGGATCCCGCATGCATGGCAGAGCCTGGCGAGCTACCCATGGCATATTCGATATGCCAAAAACAGTAACAACAAGTCCCACAATGGAGACCTTACTGGTGCCTGCTCGAGCAAATTGATGAACAACGGGAGGACAGTGCTACAGTGCTACATACTTTTTAAAATTGAGTCACTGTGAGATACACAGTTACAAAGTTGGGTCTGTCCTGAGTCTGTTCTTGGGCAAGTTTAACTTTGATTTCCATGCTTGTGAGATGGAAAGAAGAAGAATAATAAAAATGTTATAATTGTTATTTAATTATATTTAATAGCTGGAGCGATAGCACAGCGGTAGGGTGTTTGCCTTGCACGCGGCCAACATGGCCGACCCGAGTTCGATTCCTCCGC
>JAOXYA010029543.1:0-13063 GCA_028565675.1 Sorex palustris
ATTTTTTAATAGTGAGACATCATGAGGTACAATTGCAGACTTACACATTTTTGTGCTTGGGTTTCAATTATACAATGCTCAAACACCCATCCATCCACCAGTGCACATTTCCCACCACCACGGCTCCCAGTATTCCTTCCACCCCACCAGCCCCCATCCCACCCTGCCTCTATGGCAGGGCATTTCCCTCTCTCTCCTTTTGAGTGCTGTGGTTTGCAAAAGAAGCATTGAGTGGCAATCATGTTTGGTCGATAGTCTACTTTCAGCATGCTCTCCCATCATGGGCAGATCCTCCCAACACCCTTTATTTGGTGTTCCCTTCTCTTTCTGAGCTCCCTTTTTCCCCTAACATGTGTGGTTGTACTCCGGGTCATTGAGGAAAATTCCTGGTACTAATCTCTGCCATACTTGGGTGTTAGTTTCCTATTTTGTTACTTTATGTTCCCCAGATGAAAGCAATCTTTCTATGTCTATCCCTTTCTTTCTGAGTCATTTCCCTTAAAATTATACTTTCCATGGAGTACCATCTGTATGTAAATTCCGTGACTTCATCTTTTCTAACAGCTACATAGTACTCCATTGTGTAAATGTACCAAACAAGAAGAATTTTTAACCCAAACATATAAACAGTCTTTATTTTTACTTTTTGGACTTCACATTATCACAGACAGAGACTTACCCCTAAGATTTACGTCATGAGCTCAAGCATGGTGACCTCTCAAGATTACTAGGCACCTTCCAAAGAGAAGAAATGTTCAGCCAATTACATGTACTGGTTTTTATTAAAGCTTTTATTTAATTGCCTGGGATTTATAAAATATATAGTAACAAAGACACATTAGGTTATAGCGCTTTTTGGAGGGAGTATTGGGAAAAAGCACCAGTTATGCTCAAGGGTTACTCCCTGCTCTATGCCCGGGGGTCACTCCCAGTGGCACTTGAGGGGCCATGTGGTGCGGGGATTAAACTACCACTGAACTACTTCTCAGCTCAAAGTAGCAAATGTAAAGGGGTTAAAACTAATAAAGGAAACCATACTTAAAGAAGGAATGAGGTCAATATTTTGGAATCTGGAAAAGGCATGGATCTACAGCCTGGGAGATACCTCAGAGAACTAGAGGCCATGTTCCACATTTAGGGAGACCTGTTTGCACCCCTGAACACCAACATTAGTGACTTTGAGCACTGAGCCAGAAATAGTCCCTGAACACCATCAGGTGTAAGTCCTCCAGAAAACCAAATAAAAGGCAAATAAATGCATTCTTCCCTAAAGCCTTGTGAAGGATTATTACCTTGCCAACATCTTAATTTTAGCCCAAAGAGACCCACTTCAACCCATATTTAACCTGCAGAACTATAAAATAATGTATAAGCAATGAAGTTTTGACACTTCGTCAAGGCAAGAAAACACATCTCAAGAGAAAAAAAGAAACTAATGCATATGTACCAAACTATCTAAAAGGAGTTTTTCTTACCTATATCCATCGGTCGTTCTGTATTTAAACTGTCAGTGCTGCCCTGATGTCCTAAAGGGCCCTTTACCTGTTGATCTGATAATTTCCCGGTACTAACAGATCTAAAAAGAAGGAAGAGTGATGTTAATAGTGGACAAGAACATTGCTAAAAACACCATACCTTTATGTAACAAGGATGGTTATGTAAGTCATAAGTGGTTAATGGGAAATAAGAGAACAAAGAGAACAAAAATATACAAAAAGCGATTCAAGGAAGACATTTTAATAATAAAAAATTTACTATATCAAACACAGCACAAAAATAACATTCAGAAAATTCAAGAAGAACTCTGTATTTAAAGTTATAAGAAGCAAGTATGTCCTTTGGAGATTCTAAATGTACAGTTCATATCATCAACTACGCTTTACTTAAGCTTTAGTATATGCCAGTCATTAAAATTTGGCATAATTAGATTATAACAGAAATAAAAATGCTTGCTATCAGTTATAACAGCACTGTCCTCCCATTGTTCATCAATTTGCTTGAGCGGGCACCAGCAATGACTCACAACAAATTTTGAGACTTGTCATTACTGTTTCTGGCATATTGAATACGACACGGGTAGCTTGCCAGGCTTTGACGTGTGGGCGAGATACTCTCAGTAGCTTGCCGGGCTCTTCGAGAGGGGCAGAGGAAACAAACCCAGGTCGGCCATGTCGGCCACTTACAAGGCAAATGCCTTATCCGCTGTGCTATCATTTTTATGTTTTTTTTTTCTTTTTGGGTCCCACCTGGCGATGCGCAGGGGTTACTCCTAGCTCTGCACTGAGGAGTTAATCCTGGCGGTGCTCAGGGGACCATATGGGATGCTGGGAATTGAACCCGGGTCGGCCGCGTGCAAGGCAAACGCCCTACCCGCTATGCTATTGCTCCAGTCCCCAGAATAGTGGCAGTTTTACCTGGAGATTTTAAGAAATGACTAAATGGCATTTAGCTTCAAAAAAGTTCGAGTAGGTGCACAGATGGACCATTCAAGGCGATGCTCCAAAGAACCTGGAGTCAGCTGCACACAGCACTCAGGAACCTGCCACACAAAAGGACAAGACGAGCTGCTCAGAGAAAAAGGCTTGACACTCTGGAATTTCCCTTTGGACACTGTCCGGGGAATTGGCTCAGTCCCCTTCCTGCAAGCAGCAGTGAGCACCAGCAAGTCCCTGTGTGGTGCCAGTAGTGCCCCCGCGTGGCCAGGGCAGAGTGGCAAGCGGTTGGCTTCGTGTCCATTTTTCACCTATTAGAAGTAAATGTGATCTAAAGTGGGTGATACTGCAGGGTCTGAGGAGAGAAGCAAGTTGAGATGAAAGCATCCCCTGTTAGGGTGTCACAGAAGCGCAGATAAGTGGGTGGTGACCAACCAAGTTCACATTTGCGTTTTTGATTTTTTGTTTAGAGCCATACCTAGTGGTGCTCAGGGCCTATTCTTCCTAGCTCTGTGCTCAGGGCTCTGTACTCCTGGAGGGCTTTAGGGGACCACATGGGGTGCCTGGGATGGAACCCCAGTTGGCTACGTACAAAGGAAGTGCCTTAACTTCTGAACTGTCTCTCTGACCCCAATGTTCCACATTTCTAAGCAAAGACAACTGTAGTGCTGCCTTCTCCCGTAATCCTCTCCTCAGACCACTCAGGATCTACTTGATTGTTCCTCACTGGTGCCATTTTTTTTTCCTTTTTGAGTCACACCGGGCAATGCACAGGGGTTACTCCTGGCTTTGCACTCAGAAATAACTCCTGGTGGTGCTCAGGGAACCATATGGGATGCTAGGAATCGAACCCGATTGGCTGTGTGCAAGGCAAACACCCTACCTGCTATACTACTCCAGCCCCTAACTAGTGCATTTTTTTTAAATTCCTAAAAATAAAACTTACAAGAGATAGCACAGCAGTTAAGACACTTGCATGCAGCTTGATCTGTGGCACCACGTATAGTTACTGGGACACCAGCAGGGGTCACCCCTGAGCACCACACCAGGAGTAGCTCCTGAACACCACAGGTGTGGCTAGCCCCACTTAAAAAAGAAAGGCAAGGAACCATCTGTGTTGCTGAGATATGACTAAAATATTCTCATCACAAAATCTGTGGTGTATGTCCACTAACTGCTTGATCACTTAACTGTACAGAACTAGGCTATCATCCTGATTCATATATATAAATATCAACTATACAGTATAGTCGATTTGTATGCTACAAAGCATACAAGACTTTATACATATACTTGTTGCCATAAGGCAACTTGTGTTACAGATCATATCCTGTAATGTGTCAATTATGTAACAAGTAATAGTGTCTCAGCAGCAAGACACTACGAACAGGAAGGAGGGGAAAGGGGTAAAGCACCACAAGCCGCTGCAATTAGGTCAGGGAACCTTGCAGCAGGAAGATGTGCACGGGATGTGGCCTGTGGGCTCCAGGCAAGGGCGAGCACAGGACAGATGTGGGATCTGATTGGGATCTACTGCAGCGCCCACATGGACCCACCTTGGAAGGAGGCGCCAGTTACCCCCAGCCCCTACACGCATGAGGGAAGCCCGGGCTCTGTGAGCGCCACCGAGGCACCAGGTGCACTCAGTGAGCACGTGAGTGCCCAGAGTGCAGGCCCTGGCGAGGCCCAAAGACCAAACATCGCCACCCCTTCTCCCCCATCACCACTATAGCCTGACCAAAGCAGCAAAATGGGGATAAACAAAAAAGAAGCAGGGTCAGAGCAATAGTACAGTGGGACTCATATGGTCCCCAGAGCAGCACCAGGAGTACTTCCTGAGTGCTAAGCCAGGAGTAACCCCTGAGCATCACCTCGTGTGACCCAAAAGACAAACAAACTGGGACTGAAAACCAATCATGCAGGAGGGGGCCTATGAAGTCCAAGGTTTCTTTCCGCTTCCCAGCCTCCCAGTCCACAGATGGTGGAAGTTCATCTCCACTGTGTGTGTGCATATCTACATGTGTATGCATGCGTCTCTGTACATGCATGTGTATGTGTGTACAGGGTTGCACAGGTGCATCCCCAACTGATCCCCAAACCAGAGGAAAGTATCATGCTCTGGGCCATTTGCTACCGAGGTGACTGCCACACACTTCAAAGCAGCAAAGCCAGGTTCAGTCTGACTCACTGCCCACCCCCAGGAAGCCCCCCAGGGACAGGACCAAGGTTCTGGTCAAGCGGGGAAGGGAGGCTAGCGGGGGGGGGGGGACTGATAGAATTCACTAGAGCCCCCGCTTTCTTACCTACCCAGCAGAGGCGAGTTCCTCCGCATGGGGAGGTCATGCGTGGGGCCCAGATCTAAGACGCTGGTGGCCAGGACGCAGAGTGAGGCACCGAGCAAAGCAGTATCCACAGGAGCAGGTGTCACACCTCAGGACTGCCCAGAGGCACAGCACTGGACCAGGACCAGACCCAAACAACATCTCTGGCCCCAGAAGTGCCATCAGTGGGTATGGCGAGGCCAGACTTCCATCTGCCTATAAGCGGGGGCTACCTAACAACCCAATCATGAAGCTCAGTGCAAACCACAGCCGAACTGGACAGCTTAGGGACTACATGTGTGACCAGTAATTACAGAATAAAAATTAGAGCAGAAACACATGAAACGAGCAAAGACCACCCAGACGGTGTACCCAAGCCTGGAACTGCCCACAGCTCCGCTGCCCGATCCGGAGATGCCCAGCTGAACGGGTTCTGATGAGTCAGCGAGCACTTCAAAGTCAATGTTGGTGTGCGACCCCAATCACAGCGACAGCCCCAAGGCACAAGGAAGAGGAATCCAAAGTCTACTCCAGGTTGGCGAGCCAGAGCAGCAGGGAAGGCACCTGCCCCCCCATGCAGCCCACATGGGTTCAATCACCAGCACCACATATGGTCCCCCAAGTCCTATCAGGGGTTACCCCTGAGCACCACCAGGTGTGCCCCCCCCCCAAAAGAACAAAACTAGCGAACACCACTACCACCAACAACAAAACACAAGACAGTCATCTCAGGGGTGCAAAGATGGGTGGGCGACTTGTGAAAATCAAGTAGTATGATGCATAAAAGACAGCCCAGGATAGGATAGGGAGGTCCCTGCAGCTGCCTTGTCGTATCTGGAGAGGCCTGCCCCCACCTGGAGTACCTTACCAAAGTTCCCCTAGTGGACTTGCTGGATAGAGCCTTTGACCCATGCACACAGGCCTTGGGATTTAACACCACAATGGGCCAAAACCTCCTGGCTGAGTCTACGGAATCCCACAGTGGGCCCAGGCCTGGCCGCAGCGAGATCTCCAGCCCCACCTCTCCGCACCACAGAAAGTGACGGCTGGATTGGGCCAGGCCCGGGTCCAGGACAGGCCCGCGTCCACGCAGTTTTGGCGCCGCTTCACGCGGAGCCAGGAAAATCCGACCCGCGGCCTGTGGGTAGGCCCAGAGCACGTGGCCACGCGCCACGTCACCGCCACGTCACGTCACGGCGTGTGCGAGCCACATCATCATCATCATCGTCATGGCGTGAGCGCACCCACGTCACTGCCACCGCCACCGCCACGTCACCGTCACGGTCCCGCACAACGGCCCTGCACCCACTCACCCACCCCCTCGCTCGGGCGGGTCAGAGTCCAGGCCGCGGCGCCTCTCGTGCCGCCCCCACTCACAGCCACATCCCTGAGCCCGGAAGCCGGTGCTGGCCAAGACGTTCGGAGGGGCCGCCCTGGGGAGCCACGCAGGAACCCGCGCAGATTCTCTCCTACTCAGCCGCAGCCCCTGCTCAGCGTCCTGGTCGCCCTGGACACAAGGGGCACGGACACTGGCTCGACCACGTGGCCGGGCCTCGCGGGCGGCGCTCAGGGACGGCCACCGCTGTCCAGTCCCCGGCCGAGGTCAGCACGCGAGGCGGCGCAGTGATGGACCAGGCCGGCCCACGGGGGCTTGAGTGGCCGCCCTGGTCCGAAACGCCCCCCTGTGTGGAAACCTTTGTGCGCTTCACACCTGGCCCCGGGGATGATGCTTCTGGAGTTTATTTAGGGAATTCCCGTTTTTTGAATATGCATTTAAAGGAGAACACGGAGAAAGGCTGTTTTCCTCTTGACCACCTGGCTTCCCCAGGGGCCCACTCTCCAGCGGCCACCCGATACCAGGTGCACGGGGTCTGGGTCTCCCCTTGCCTCTCCTCGCCCTGACAGTGTGCCCCCAGGCAAGACCCTCAGGCCAAGGGCAAGGAGTCAGAGCTTTCCTGCTCCGCCAGCTGCCACCTGAGTTTTCCTGTCCACTCTCTTGTCATCGCTGTTCCCTGCGGACCCAGGCCAAAAGCCTAGAGGACTCTGCCCTGTAACTGGACTAGAGCAGACTATTGTCGCCACTGCTCCTATCTGGTGTGTATCCTATGTGTGCTGCAGACAGATGCCCTGGCATTTATTACATTTAGACAGAGACATTACAACGGAAGACACAGGAAGTAAAACATTTTTTTTCCCAAAAGAAAATTTAGGATGTTTACATAGTTCAAGAGCTGGAGTGATAGTACAGCGGGTAGGGCATTTGCCTTGAATGCAGCCAACATGGCCAACTCGAGTTCGATTCCTCTGCCCCTCTCGAAGAGTCCGGAGTATCTCGCCCACATGGCAAAGCCTGGTAAGCTCCCCATGACGTATTCGATATGCCAAACACAGTAACAACAAAGTCTCACGATGGAGACGTTACTGGGCCTGCTCGAGAAAATTGATGAACAACGGGAGGACAGTGATTCTACATAGTTCAAAATACTGAATATTTTTTATTAAAGAAAAACCAAAACACCAAACCGTTGAGTTCTGGAACCAGTACAAGGGAGCCTCTGTGACTCAGGGGTGCTGGGGAATGTGGTGTTAGAGGAGAGTTTTCACCAGATGTGATTCAAGTAGAAAAACTGCACACAGGATTCACAATATTCCTTTGATGGGAAGAGCACTGCTTTTGGAGTAGTTGTGTTTATTTTGTGGTCACCCTTGAGCTGAACAATTTGTGTCATAGTAATGCAGAAAAAGTTGCTATTTTCTAGCTGCCTTACAGAAATGATTTACTCACAAAAACATCAGAATTTGTTTCATTTGGTTGGCTTTATAAATATTTGGCCAGAGCTTTTCTTTCTTAGGGTGGGGGAAGCAAATAAAAATGTTGAAAAGTTCAGATGTGTCTATTTTGCTTTAGCTTGGTGTATTTATTAAGAGTGAATTCTGTGTGTCTTTGCAGTTCATCGATGTGTGTATTGAGAAGTTTCTCAAGCTCTCTCGCTCGCCTTTCTTCCTCCAGAAGGAAATGCTGTGTGGCCAGAGAGGCTGGGAAGGTGATCTCAGGGGGAGACTAGAGACAAACAGGGAGAGAAAGAAACCCAGGTGGGGACACAGGCATTTCCGGGCGCTGCACCCTGATACGGCCAGACCTGCAGCTCTTGCTGACAAGGAATGTCCTACGCTGGGGAAACCAAACCCCACCCTCTGAGAAATGTCTGGAGAGGAAACTGGAGTCTGGCTGCAATGCCAGCCAGGCCCAGGGTGCCCGTTGAGCCTGTCTGAGGCGTGCTCTGGGCACTGGCAAAGCAATGGTTTTGTCTGGAAACAGGAACTCAACAGGGCTCGGACTGGGGCTGGGCACTTATGCTGTGGGTAGGCACTTGTGTTGCATGCAGCGTCCCATCCTACCCAGCACCACGATGGTGCCAGAGCCCTGAGCACCTCTGGTGTGGGCCCCCAGCAACAACAACAACAAAGGCATGTGTGGGACTGAGTTACTGCTTGGCCCCTTTGTGAGCCCATCTTGTGCTGTCCACCTGAGGTGTGAGTTTCTGCATATATGCCCACTCTTACGGGCCCGACAGCGTGTCACTGACTTTGGAGGGTGAACCTGGGAGTCAGAGACAGGGCAGACTCCCTCAGACCCAAGGGCGTGTTTCCTGCTGATACAGGCCAGCTCCCCCGCCCTGCTCGAAGGACTGTGCTGAGACCGCTGCCACCTGAGACCGCTGCCAGCACTGCCAGCCCCCAGGGGCCAAGCACAGGCCACTTACCAGGGAGAAGCAGGCGTCCTCGCCGCTCATGTCCTTGCACGGGAACGGCAGAGGGGACAGTGGAGGCGTGGCACTCCTGTTGGGGCTAAGTCTACAAGAGAAGGGACAGAAGTTGCTGCTCCCTGAGCACTGGAGCTTGGGCTTCACTGGGAACAACCCAAGGCACCAGGCACCAGCTTCCTGATGAGTCATTCTAGTCCACTTGGGAGATTCGTGAGCCTGACCTGGGCTCCACTCTGCAGGACAGCCTTTGGCCCCTCTGGTCGGCTCTGTTGCCAGATGGGATCTACCCATCCTGGGCTCGACATTTATCACCCCACTGCTTAACTGAACAACATAAAATGGGCCTGAGAAAAGTCTCACCAACAGTGAAGACCACTGCCACTGGGCTGCCAGCCTCGTTCTGCATTCCTGACCTCACTTCATCTTTCTCAAGAACCACACTTCTGGGGGCCGGAGGATAGTACTTAGGGCACTAATCTTATGCACAGCTGACCCGTGTTCAATCTCCAGAACCCTATATGGTCCCCCTGAGTCTCACCAAGAGTGAAGCTTGAGCACAGAGCTAGGAGTGAGCCCTGCTAGGTGTGGCACCCCAAAAGTATTTCTTTTTTCTAGTAATTCAAATTCTTTATAGATAGCAACTATTTCCAATGGCTTCAATACTCTAAGCTTACACAATTCAAAAACATTCACATTATTTTTCCTGTTCTTGTGCAAAGCTCATTAGGCTTGCCCTTGCGAGCCCTTCTCTAAGATACATATACACAGAGCAATGACAGTTGGGAGGCGCCTGTGAATCACGACGGAAAGCACAGCATTCTTTTACTTATGTTTACTTATCTCAAGCCATAGCTTCCTCAAGGCCTTTCTCCCAAGCCCTGGTCACCATGGAAACTAAGCTGCACAGCAAGCTGAGGTTCTGGGCACGTGATGTGCAGGGAGACGATGGACGGTCCAGTGGGCAGCAGGACAGAGGGGAGGGTGTCTGCTTTGCACATGGCTGACCTGGGTTTGTTTCCCAGCACCCATAGCATCCCCCGAGTACTGCCAGTGATCCCTGAGTGCGGAGCCAGGTGTGACCCCAAACAAAAACACCAAAGAACAATGAAGATGAAGTTAACAGCAATACCAAACAATAATGACGGCAAATTCCTCAGATCCTGCAGGCGCATACGCAGGAGGGAGGGTTGACTGTACGGGAACACCAGACTTCTCAACACAGCAGGAGAAAGGGGACGCAGAAGCGACTTTGGGATCTCCCTGCACTCTCAGCCATCCAGGGATGGCAGGAAAAGCATTGTCGGTCCTGAAGTATCTGAACCATTTTCTCAATGACCCATTTGGATTTTGTAGTATGGATAGAATTTTCCATTTCACTCTGGGACCACACCTGGCAACACTCAGGGTCTACTCCTGACTCTGTCCTCAGGGATCACTCCTGGAAGGGCTTGGGGACCATCTTGGGTGCCGGGGGTCAAAGCCAGGTTTTCTGCATTCTTCAGAAAACCCCTTGATGATCTTTGTCCATCAGGAGAAACTGAGGGACACAGTGTGGTTCAATGGATGCCAGTCTCTGTGAGCAGAGTCGAGGGTCCCTAGGAAATCACAGCTTCTGAGCAGGCCCTGGGGAGTCCAGGCAGTAGGGTCTGGCCTGAACACGCACAGCACACAGGGTCACATTACAGCCAAATGGGAAAAACCAATGGGAAATCGTTCTCACTCCACAAATATTTTTACTGACGAATAAATTAGTTTACTCTTTTGGGGGGAGGGGAGCATACTGGCAGTACTCAGGGTATATTTCTGGCTTGGTGCTCAGGGATCACTCTTGATGAACTGGGGAGACCATCTGGGATGCTAAGGATTGGACCTTTGTGGGCCTTGTCAGGCAAACACCCCACCCACTGCACTATCTCTGCAGTCCCTAAATTAGTTTACTCTCATGCTGAAATAGTGACTTAGCTCTAAACTGAAAATCTGAAAGCATGTGAGTCCTCCCTCGGGAAACCTCACACGAAGAGAGGGCAGCCCGCAGCCCCGTGGGGGAGCCTGAACAATGACATCAGACTCACGCTCATGTGTGGCTCGCTCACACCAGCGCCGACTCTGTGACACACCAGATTCTTAGAAGGGGCAGCACAGACACCTCCAGATTTATGTGGTGCCCACTGCCCTCTTCTCAAGAAAAGGTGACTTAGTGACCCCCAAGAGATCTACTGTCTTCATGTGAACAGAGTGACCCCAGAGGGCTGCTCTTGTCCCTCCAAATCAGCCTGGTGCCACAGACTGGCAACACCCTCCTGCACCACAGTGAGGTGAGTGAAACTTCACGGGATCCTCAGCCCAGTTACTTTATTTTTCATTTTCACTGTTTGGTTTTTGGCTCACACCCAGCAGTGCTCAGTTTACTCCTGGCTCTGTGTTCAAGGATCACATCTGGTGGGGTTCAATGGACCACATGGGATGCCAGGGATTGAACCCGGGTCGGCCATGTGCCAAGAAGGTGTCCTCCCTGCTGTGCTGGATCTTGGCCCTTCACGTTCTAGTTTAAAAGCATCCACAGGCTTTCGCATGAAACAGTGCACCCACACTGGGTCACCTCACAGAACACTCCAATTTGCAATGAACACACAGTTAAGTGCAATGTCCGTGGGCACAAAAGTGACATACCTGTTCTCGTTCTTGTCCATTCTGGCATGTCTAGGGTACGTACAGCATCCCGCTTCTTCATAGGTGTTCTGGGGAGCCCACGCCGGGTTCCCAGAGGCATGGAGCTTCGCGAGGTCATGCCGGAGTCTTTCATTTTCACTTTCCAGCTTGTTAAGAGTTGGATGCCCTGAGTGACTCCCGCTGAAGTCCATCCTCTAGAGAACAGAACAGCAGCTGTGAGAAGATGCTTCTCGGCCATATGGGTCTTGTGGTCTGGCCCTTAGTTCGGGTTGGTGATGTGCCTCCTGCAGCCCCTTCCCACAGCCCCTCCTCACAGCAGAGTGTGCGCAGGGCCACTGCCCTGGGAAGCCGCTCTGGTTACTCAGAAATGATCTACCTTGGAGACATTTCACCTTTCTATAAGGGGAAAGACAGATTATTTTGATAAGATCCAAATACTACATATTTTTTGGGTTTTGTTTTTGTTTTTTGCTTTTTTGGGGTAACACCTGGTGATGCTCAGGGGTTACTCCTGGCTCTGCACTCAGGAATTACTCCTGGCAGTGCTCGAGGAACCGTATGGGATGTCGGGGATCGAACCCAGGTTGGCTATGTGCAAGGCGAATGCCCTATCCACTGTACTATCACTCTGGCCCCCACATATTTTCTGAATATATCAATGATGTAACTATTGTCAGAAAATTTCAGCACCAATTAATCATATGTTTACTTCAACCGTTCCAATTATTTCAGAATGGATTAACTAGTTATGGGCTGTATTGACACATAATATTTTTCAAGAAATCTTTAACTATCGAGTGCTAAAAACTAATAGAAGAGCTTTACAGTTTTTTGTTTCTGTTTTTGAGTCACACCCTGTGGTGCCTGGGGCCGACTCCTGGTTCTGTGCAGGGATCACTCCTTGTGGGCTCAGGGGACCAGACAGTGAACTACCATGTGTGAAAGGCATCCAGAAAATGGATCTGTGTTAAATTATGCTGCTGCAACAAAGAACTCAATGTGCACTGATGCCTGGGTCCTTGTGGACCCAGGACTTTCCGGACAGGACAAGGCATGGGCTGCCTCTCAAGCACAGTGGCAAGTTCTTGTGGTTATCCGTGCCTCTGACTAAGCAGGAGGGCCTAGGTATGTGAGGACATGAGCACCGCCCCATACCACACCATGTACAGGAGAAACTGGAAAAGCTGAGCTTCACATTCATCAATTTTTATCTCTTTTTTTGGGGGGGTCACACTCGGTGGTGTACAGGGGTTACTCCTGACTCTGCACTCAGGAATTACTCCTGGTGGTACTTGAGGAATGCTGGGAATCAAACCCAGGTCAGTCGCGTGCAAGGCAAATGCCCTACCCGCTGTACTATCGTTCCAGCCCCATCTATTTTTTATCTCTTTTTTTTTTGCTTTTTTGGGTCACACCCAGCAATGCACAGGGGTTACTCCTGGCTTCGCACTCAGGAATTACTCCCGGTGGTGCTCAGGGGACCCTATGGGATGCTGGGAATTGAACCCAGGTCAGCTGCGTGCAATGCAAACGCTCTGCCCACTGTGCTATCGCTCTAGCCCCTATTTTTATCTCTTATAAAAATTTTTCTCATATAAATTTTTTGGCTTTTTTTGCTCAGGGGTTATGCTTGGCTCTGCCCTCAGGAATTACTCCTGGTGGTGCTCAGGGGATCATAAAGGGTGCCAGGAATTTAACCTAGGTCAGCCACATGCAAGGCAAAATGCCTACCCGCTGTACTATCACTCAGGCTCTCACATAAAATTTTAATTGGGTTGCCATTTTATACAAAATCACACTGTCACTGTCCTCCCGTTGTTCATCAATTTGCTTGAGTGGGCCCAGTAACGTCTCCATTGTGACAATTGTTACT
>JAOXYA010029617.1:0-13059 GCA_028565675.1 Sorex palustris
AATAATAAAATCAAAGTCATTATAGAATCCTAAACTATTTTTTTCTGTTTTGGCATTTTGGGTCACACCCAGCAGTAATCACTGTCACTGTCACTGAACAGTTGTTCATTGATTTCCTCGAGCAGGCACAAGTAACATCTCCTTTTGTCCTAGCCCTGAGATTTTAGCAAGTGCCACATTGGAAGCTCTTTAGGGGTCAAGGGAATGATAGCTATCATTGTTACTGGGTTTTGGCATATCAAATATGCCACAGGGAGCTTGCCAGACTCTGCCATGCGGGCAGGATACTCTTGGTAGCCTGCCGGATTCTCCGCGAGTGAGAACTAGACAATAAGAGGTCTCATTCACGGCCGCACACTTCCAGGAGCTTGGTTTTATAGTCTCTGGGTCTTGGCCCTTGATGGGATTACATAGCCCTGGGTCAGTTGGTGGGTGTAATGCTTAGCTACTGGAAGATGGGGGATCTGGGTGGAGGAGGCCCAGTCCGTATCTGAGCAGGCTTGGAGATCTCAGCCCCGGGTCCTGCATACCTGGGTTCCTCTCCTGGTTCTTTCATGCCTGAGGCTCGTCCGAGTGTGTGAAGACTGGTCTTAAGCATGACTGTGACTGGTTCCGGAAGTCTTCAGCTGCCAGGGCTCTGCTCAGGGTAGGGAGGGATCCTCAACCTGCCCTCCTCCAGGAGGCCCCAGTGAGGACAGCCAGGCACAGGGGCAGGAGATTCTGCGTTCTCTTCCAGGAGCTTGGATTTATAGTCTCTGGGTAATCCTGGATATTATATCCTCACTCTGCACTTAGAAATTACTCCTGGCGTTGTTTAGGAGACCATATAGGATGCTGGTGATTGAATCTGGCTTGGTTGCATGCAAGGCAAACGCCCTAACTGCTCTGCTATCACTCCAGTCTCTAAATGTGATTACCCTGTGAAGATTCTTTATACCTTGTTTATGTATTTAATTTTAAAAATAGAGGGTGTACCTTTCTATCAACTATATTGCATAATGTCCAATTCATGAATCACTCATGATCACGATCACAACCATCCTGTTATTCGTCGGTTGCCTCGAGCAGGCCCCAGTAACATCTCCTTCGTCCTAGCCCTGAGAATTTTTAAAGAGTGCCATATTCAAGGCTCTTTCAGAGTTAGGAGAATGAGACCCATCATTGTTAGTGGTATTTGGCATATTGTGTACGCCACGGGGAGTTTGTCAGACTCTGCCGTGTGGGCAGGTTACATTCGGTAGCCTGCCAGTTTGTCCATGAATCACTAAAGCCAATAAAATCTTACTATCAAAAAACAACTAGGATGTAAATTTAAACTGGCAGGAGGGTGGCAGGCAGAGGGATAATTAAGTGGGTAGGAAACTTGCCTTTCATGGGCCTACCTTGGTTCCATCCACAGGACCCCGTTTAGTCCCCCACGGTCCCAC
This sequence comes from Sorex palustris, assembly GCA_028565675.1. Classification (NCBI taxonomy): domain Eukaryota; kingdom Metazoa; phylum Chordata; class Mammalia; order Eulipotyphla; family Soricidae; genus Sorex; species Sorex palustris. The sequence goes on from JAOXYA010029617.1 coordinate 1,428, forward strand.
CAGGAGAGATCCCTGAGCACAGAGCTAGGAGCAAGCCCTTAGCACCACCAGGTACGATCCCTTCACCCTGCCCCCAAAGTTAAACTTTTCTTGGATGAGGGTGTGCTTGTAAGTGGCGCTCGGGAGACCCTGGTGGCTCTTCCCAGCAGTTCTCAGCCAGCTGAACTGTCGGTTCGAGGCTAGGGTCCTGTGGTATACGGGGGATTACCCAGTTAAACAGGAAAACTTTCATTGGGTCATGCAGAAAATTATTCTTATTTCTAAAGTTGTATTGACTTTTATTTCAGTATATGAATCAAGTGCAACATTATCATTTCTAAACAAATTTTTAACTAATGCACGTGAGGCTTATTTGGCAGCATCTTTAACAGTGGTGGAATCTTGTATGCATGCATGCATGTATGTATGTATGTATGTATGTATTTGCCTCTTTTGCACCACACCCAGCAGTGCTCAAAGCTTGCACTCAGGAATTACTCCTGGTGGTGTTCTGGAGACCATATGGGGTGCCAGAGATCAAACCATGTCAGCTGTGCACAAGGCAAACGCCTTTACCCCTATACTGTCACTCCAGTGCACACGGTGGGCTTTAAAGAATGCTCTAGTATAAAGCTGAAGATGACAGGAGATACAGGATATAACTTTGAAACTGTGATAATTTATCTCCTATGAAAAATGGGCCAAGTTCAATTGGTAGTAATTCTGGAAGATACAGAATTTGTAGATACAATAGTGAAATATTACACTGTCACTGTCCTCCCGATGTCCATCGATTTGCTCAAGCTGGCCCAGTAACGTCTCCATTGTTACACTTGTTACTGTGTTTGGCATACCAAATATGTCGCAGGTAGCTTGCCAGGCTTTGCCGTGGGGGCAAGATACTCTCGGTAGCTGGCCGGGCTCTCTGAGAGGGGCGGAGGAATTGAACCTGGGTCGACCGGGTCGGCTGCATGCAAAGCAAATGCCCTACCCGCTGTGCTATCGCTCCAGCCCATAATGTGGTGTATTCATTGTCATTTTATACATTATATGCCATGCTTGGCTACCTAGGTTTGTAGGACATTTTAGGAAATGAAATTCAGGGGCTGAAATGGGAAGGGCACTTATCCTCATGCAGCAGATCCCTGGTGATGTGATACTGGTTTGATGACCAGTATCATATCTGGTTCCCCAAATACTACTCGGATTGGTCCCTGAGCATAGAGTCACGAGTAAGCCCAGAGTACTCCTGGGTGTGTACTTTCCAATTTCTCTTTTCACAAAAAGAAATAAAATTTAGGATTTATAATGAATAATCAGGAAATGAATTGATAATACTTTGATTCTTTTCTCCTTATGTGTCTGTGGGAGTCAGGAAATGTATTATTTTTTCCTTTGAACATTTTTCTTTTCCCAGTTATAAGCTATTATACTCAATAACTTATGAATCACATATATGTACTGTGTTGTTTCTCTTAAACCATCTGGGAACAAATAAGAAAATAATCTCTTCTCTTAGAAATTGTTTTAATGCTTTTCTTTTTTTCCCTTTTAAAATTAGGACCTAAAGGAGTCTATTAAGATGAAGTTGAATCTTACCAAGGTAGTTAATGGCTGTCGCCTAGGAAAAATTAAAAACCTCGGCAAAGCAGGGGACCTCACCGTGGACTTTCCAGGCTGCCTCCTGTACACCAGGACGGGCTCGGCCCCGCACCTGACCCATCATACTCTGTATCGCATTCACGGTCTCCCAGCCATGACGCAGCTTACACTGTCCTCCCTGTGAGTACTACACTCGGTCACTTCCAGCAGCCGCCTGATATGTTACTTTCCCTAGTAGGGTGGAGTGTTTTTTTTTTTCTTTTTGGCGATGCACAGGGTTACTCCTGGCTCTGCACTCAGGAATTACTCCTGGCGGTGCTCAGGGCACTATATGGGATGGTGGGAATTGAACGGCAGGTCGGCTCCGTGCAAGGCAAACGCCCTACCCGCTGTGCTATCGCTCCAGCCCCTAATAAGGTGGAGTTTTTAAAAGATGTTATTTTTGCTCCTATATATAAAATGTTAGGTTTTAATAAAGTTTTAATAAAGAAGAGATATTTAAGATACTATATATCATTGGGCTTTAATTTGGAAACCACAGGCAAGGCCTGTATGCTGGAGCTACTTGAAAGTATGATTCCATATGGCCCTAATTGCCACTGTTATGGGGGGCCCAACAGCAGGGCAGGGGTTGTTCTGTGATAATACGGCTTCGTAAACTTGACCCACTCATAAGCCCTTTGACCTGAGAAATGAGCCATGGGTGAGCACTGGTAGAAACACCTTGGATTCTACTATGTGTTTGATTTCGAATTCACTTTTGGTTGCTGTGCATTCAGAAATCTTTTACTATTGCCAGATACTTGGTAACCTCCCCCCACCCCCCATTAGATTATACATGAGCCACAGCTAGACTCTGATAGCTGAGCTTGGAGTCCATTGTCTAAAGCTCATGCATCAGCTTCAGAATGTCTCTTTCCTTTGTGCATGTACTAGTTCTAGTTGTAACTAGTTAATATACCATTTTGTGAAAACAGAACTAATGGAGCTGGATTATTTTGTGTGGTATACATAGTAACTATTCTTAATTGAAGAACCTGCAGTGTGATCAAGAAATGGGGAAAAAATCCTTGTTGCTGTCATTGATCTTTATCAGTTTTTCTTCTCAGGGTACCTTCTACACAAATTGAAAACGTTTATTTAAGCTAATGAACCCGGCCTAGTAGATTGGGAATTTGAATAGTCATGTATCTTGTGTTCAAGAATACATTTACTGCCACATAGCTGGTCTAGGAAAGGGAAAAAGAGCTTCGGTATAGTAGCTGTAAATTATGTTACATATTTTCTGTTTTGCTTGCAGCGCAGAACATCATGAAGTCTTGGCAGAGTATAAGGAAGGAGTTGGAAAGTTTATAGGTAAAAGTTAAACTACTTATTCGTGTGTCACATAATTGATTAAATTTGGAGTTTGTGAGATGCTATTGATTCTTTGATTAAAAAAAGAAATTAACTCATTCAATAAACATTTCTTGAACATCTAAGATCTAGGCATTGGGGCTCAGAAGATGAGTAGGGGCTGGAGAGGTAATACAGTGGGTAAAGTGCTTGACTTGCACCGGATCCAAGTTCAGTGCCCGGTACCTGATGTTTCCCCGAGCACCACCAGGAGAGCTGCTGGTGTGTGCCAAAACCAATAACCAAAAGAAGACGATAATGAAGATGAAGAAGAAGAAGAATGGGAAACAGTTGCCTTTCTCCTGGAATCAGAGCCTAGTTGGGAATAAGAGGAATAGATAATTCTGTAGTGTGGTGACAGCTTTGATAGGATTAGGGTTATGTATATGTATCATGACAGCTCGGGGAAGACTATATAACTTGTCGTACCGTGCATGGGAAAGGAGGGGGGGCAGAAGAAAAATTTGAGGGCCACACCTGATTGTGACTGGGGCTTCTTCCTGGCCGTGCTGCAGGAATCATATGGGATCACGATCACGATCATCCTGTTGTTCGTCGAGTGCCTCGAGCAGGCACCAGTAACGTCTCCTTCTTTCTAGCCCTGAGATTTTAAAAGAGCCATATTCAGTGCTCTTCCAAGGCTGGGAGAATGAGACCTATCATTGTTACTGGTATTTGGCATATTGAGTACGACACAGGAAGTTTGCCAGACTCTGCCATGCAAGCAGGATACTTTCTGCCTGCCGGGTTCTCCAAAGTAAAAACGAGATAATAAGGTTTCTGGGAGCTGGGTTTTATAGTCTCTAGGTGTTGGCGGTTGATGGGACCACGTGGCGCCGGCAGCAGCTGGTGGGTGTAACACTACCTACTGGAAGATGGGGGATCTGGGTGGAGAAGGCCCAGTCCCGGTCCGAGCAGGCTTGGAGATCTCAGCCCCGGGACCCGCATGCCTGGGTTCCTCTGCCAGTTTCGTCATGCATGAGGCTTGTCCGGATGTGTGGAGAGTGGTCTCAGCATGGCTGTGGCTGGTTCTGGAGGTCTTTAGCTGCTGGGGCTCTGCTCGGGGCAGGGAGGGAAACTCAACTGTATGGGATGCCAGGGATCAAACTCAGGGTAGCTGTGTGCGAAGCAGGCTTACCGCTTCCAGCCACTAAAGAAAGGGTTCTTGTGAAAGTAGTTAAGGGCACACTCCTCTGCATCAAAAAAAAGTCGGAGCTGGCTCTGTCAGGAGGTGGGCATAGTCATATGATAGACAGGTATGGGCAGATTTCCCAGCACAAAGCAGAGACTTCTAGGTGAAGTTTACAAAGGGCGTAACCGAAGATCCTAAAAGCCTCCTCATATTTGAGACTGAAATGGATGGTAGAGGAAGGAGTTAATGGAAAGCTATGTCTAACATGTTAGTATCATTTTTTTCCAGAAATTGATTTTCTGTACAGGTGTGTGTGTACATTTATCGATAGGTAATGTTTAACAATGACATCTAGAGAAACAATTCTGCCACCGACCAATTTCTTCTAGCTTTTCTCTAATATCTCGGAGTCACTAAAATGAATGAAAATCTCATTTCCATTAGTTTTTTTTTTTAAATCTTCTGAGTCTGAAGGAAACTCTATATTATCTTGTTGGTTGTCACACAGCCCTTTGATTCAGTCAGGGCACTTTACAATATCATTTTCCTTTATTTTACTTGAATTTTAATCAGTTTTGATATATGCAGCAATATAATAACTTATATAAATAAAACTAGCTAATACAAGCTTCTAGAGGTAATTATAAAATTGTAATTGTGGAAGTAAGATTGAAATTTTCTTTAAAAATTTTCTTTGGTGGGGCTGGAGTAATAGTACAACGGGTAGGGCATTTGCCTTCTCATTGCTGCAAATACGTGGGTTTGATTTCCAGCATCCCGTATGGTCCCCTGAGTAATTCCTGAGTGCAAAGCTAGGAGTAACCCCTGTGCGTCGCTGGGTGTGACCCAAAAAGAAACAAAACATTTTTTTTTTTGGTATTTTTTGTAATATAATCTGTTCCTTTTTTTCTTCTGAAAAATGCAGGGTAGCGTATGAAATTTAAACACATAGTTAACTAAATAGCTCTTGGATTTATCTTCTTTGTTTTGGCTTCATTCGTAGGCCACTTCTGGCTCTTCTCAGGGCATACTCTCAGCTCTGTGCTCAGGGGTCTCCCGGTGTGGCTCAGGGGTCTCCCGGTGTGGCTCGGGGCCATGTAGTGTGGGAGACCGAACCTGGGTCTCCTCCATGCAAAGCAGGGAGTAGCCTGCTGAGCCATCTCTCCAGCCCCACAGGGCTGACAAATCCAAGAGATTCATCTTGCATCTGTGAAGGTTACTGAAAATAAGATGAATTTGCGATGTCCTACAACTTCCCTATAACTCTGCACTTGGCACCTATTATATTATATGGCTTTATTATTAATGAGATCACCTTTGGCCCTGTGATTTCATCTTTGTAGCAGCTAGTCTCTCTAAAATGAGTGTACTTGACACTAAATTTTTCTAAGCAAGTCAACATGTCATTAAACACATTCATTGTGTCTCGTACTTGTAACTCCTTTGTAATAGCTCATTACGTCATTAGACATGAGCCTTTGCATTAAATTCTTCTTTTAAATTAATGGGTTTCAAAGTAATCTTTTTTCCACAGGCCTCTCGTAACTCATAAGGTCAGGTATTTACCCAGGAGTACAAATTATGCAGCTGCTCTCTGTTATAACACAGTGTAATCATTGATGGAAGCGCTTTCAAGGGTTTTTTTTTATATTCATACAGGAATGCCAGATTCGCTGTTCTACTGCTCCCTGCACGATCCGGTTAGCCCCTGCCCCGCTGGTTATGTAACAAACAAGGTGCGTCCCCAGAAGGGCCTCTGACACTGCAGCTCTGTCCCCAGCAGGCAGCGCTCATCACCTGCTGTCAAGTGCTGGACACCACCGCCGGGATGGCGGCCTGTTTCTCGCCCCCTTTATCTCTTTCTATAGGAGGGTGGGTTGGTTCATAGGTGGTAAAGTAGCACTGCCGGCGTATGGCGTTAAAGTAAGAAATCCATCACAGCCTTCTCATTGCTGCAAAAGAATTGGGGGTGAAGGAGGGTCAAGTACAGTTCCCAAAAAAGAAATTGCTCTGAGAGTGGAAAACAAGCCTTTTGATAACCATGCTTTATCTGCAGTTTTAACAACCTCAGGAAGAGTGGGCAAAGTTGCTGATGAGTGTTATCACATGTAGAACTATATATAGTAGAACCTCGCTAGAATACGGCAGGCTTTCAGAACAGAATTGGAAAAAGTCGGTTTCCTAGCCGTAGATTTTAACCAGTAAAGAACATCATCAGAAGAACTTCCTTGAGAGCTGTCCACCTTTAAATGTAACAGTGACGCATTGCCTCTGGCGAATCTCAGCTCTATAATGCTGTCTTACGAATGCATATACTTTTCCAGCACCAGCTGTTATTTTCGTCGACGAATTTGGGGGTTGTTTCTGTGTTTCTTAGATGGGGTGGGGGCTGGACACCTAGCAATGCTCAGGGCTTATTTCTGACTCTGTGCTCAGGAATCAGTGCCCACCCACCGTATTATCTTTCCTGCCCCAGAAGTCAAAATATTTTGATCTCAGTTAGCTACCTCATTTCTGAGGGAGAGTAAATTTATTTAGATAGTGGCCTCTGGGGCAGAAGAAGATATACAGCCTTTCTGTCAATTCAAACACTAGTAATGCGTGAGACCCTAAACTTTACTTGGGGACATGAATCTTGCCGTGAACCTAGTCCAAATAGAGAATAAAGCTATCAAGAAAGGGGGAAGTATAAATTGCCCTGGGAGGTCAGATGATTGAGCCATTGATTATGCCCAGGATCATTTGAAGATGGTGTCTGTGCCTTGAAGGATAAGCAAAGACATGGGTTAAAAGGCTTTTTATGTGAAAGGAAGGATGTGCTCAAAGAATCCGAGGCTGTGATGTATTGAAGAGCAGGGCTGGGAACTGGTGGGGTCAGGGGAAGTAGAAGACTGGACTAGAGAAGTACAGCAAAGAATTTTAGAAGCCGACCTAGGTGACCACGGAAGGATCTCTGTTAGCTCTAAATTCCCTAGAGAACGTCCCAAGAAGACTGTCCCTACCGTGTCTAGGATCATTGCATCGCCAACGTCTCTCCAGACGTAAACAAGTGCTAAGTTTAGTATTGCTTTAACATTTTACTTCCTTTTTGTTTACATTTTACTCTTAATGATTTCTCATCTCTTTGCTCCGTGGCAGTCTGTGTCGGTGTGGGGTGTTGGCGGGCGAGTGGAAATGACCGCATCCAAATTCATGGCCATTCAGGAGTCCCTCCAGCCTGATTGGTTCCAGTGCCTCTCGGATGGAGAAGCATCTTGCATGGAGGCACCGTCCACAAAAAGAGCTAGAAAGTCTGTTGACCGATCACTTCTTTTTCTGGATAATTGTCTGCGTCTACAGGAAGAATCGGAGGTAAGGCCTTACCACTCAGAGGGTTTCTCTGCATCAGTGTCGTTCTCCTACCCGCTCACTTCTCTGCTGCTTTGCTTCTAGGTCTTCTCGCTCTTTCTTTTCCCCCACTGGACTGTAAGCCTCTGAGATTATGGCTTTTTGGGTCACACTCGGCTTTGTACAGGGGTTACACCTGGTTCATGCACTCAGGAATTACTCCTGGCGGTGCTCAGGGGACCACATGGGATGCTGGGAATCGAACCCGGGTCGGCCGCGTGCAAGGCAAACGCCCTCCCCTCTGTGATATCGCTTCAGCCCCCAATCTTTCTCCATTGGGGGCTGGAGCGATTGGACAGGGGTTCCGCGTGCCTGTAGGCTGCCCTGTGACAAACTGAAGGGAGTTAGACAGTCCTGGGGGACCCGGAGCAGTAGTATAGAAGGTCAGAAGGGATGTTGGGAATCGAACCCGGGTCGTCCGCGTGCAAGGCAAACGCCCTACCCGCTGTGCTATCGCTCCAGCCCTCATCCTCGCATCTCAGTGCAAATCCCCGACAGCTAACACGCGCCCGCCCCTTCCCAAAGACTTCTGCAGCCGCGGACCCCAGTCCCTACCCCCACCCCAGGGTGGCGGCAGGGACTTCAGCTCATCCCGCTTTCCCAGGGCGACTCCGGGGGCCCCCTCATCTGCGACGGGGTCCTGCAGGCCGTGGACTCCTTCGTCGTCCGGCAGTGCGCCAGCCACCAGTACCCCGACTTCTTCGCCCGCGTGTCCCTCTACGTGGCTTGGATCCGCTCGGTGCTGGACAGCGTTGGGGCCGGCGCCGACTGGCCCACCAGCACCTCGGGCTCCCCGGGGTCCCACAAAGCCTCCACAGGGGGGCACCGACGCTGAGCAAAGCCTCTCTAGAAAGCCTTGTTGGTGCCCCCCACCACATCCGGGCACCCAAGGGTGGGCCTCAAAAGCTGAAGCCCCAAGGATAGAGTGACAAGAAACCAGGGCGGGCCCTGGCCTTGCACGCAGCCAACCCCCGGTTCAATTCCGGGCACCGCCACCCCCAGAGGTCACCTGAGCGCAGCCAGGAGTGACCCCTGAGTACTGGCCGGGTGTGGCTCCGAAAACAACAACAACAACAAAAGAATTTCTTAATTGAAAACAAGTTGAAACTCTTAAAAATAAATAAATAAAATTGGGCTGGACTATAGCCCAGTGGGGAGGGCATTTACCTGGCACGCAGCCGACCCGGGTTTGATTCCCAGCATCCCATATGGCCCCTGAGCACTGCTGGGAGTAATTTCTGAGTGCACGGCCAGGAGCAAACCCTGTGCATCGCCCAAAAGGCAAATAAATAAATAAATAAAGGAGGGATCCCCGAGCACAGAGCTAGGAGTCAGCCCAGAGCACAGCCTGGGGTGGTCCCAAACTAAAAGTAGAAAATAAAACAATAAATTGGGGCCGGAGTGATAGCACAGTGGGTAGGATGATAGCCTTGCACGCGGCTGACCCAGGTTCGATCCCTGGCATTCCATATGGTCCCCCGAGCACCGCCAGAAGTAATTCCTGAGTGAAGAGCCAGGAGTAACCCCTGAGCATCAGTGGGTGTGACCCCCAAAGCAAAAAAAAAAATAATAATAATAATAAAACACTTTCAAAAAACTGAAGTTGCTTCTGGTTCTCATGTGTCCTTCACACGCAGGGAAGCAGAGGATGTCCAACCTCTGCCCTCCCGTCTAGGGGTGGGATCCTCACCAGGCACCCACCCCAGGGTAGCCCATTTCCATGTCTCTGTTTCTTTGCCTGAGAAGTGGAGCTCCTCCATTGTCCAGAGAACCCCACCCAGGTTCCTGGGCCTCGGGGTGTCAGGAGCGGATGGACACATTTGCTCCAATTCTGCGTCTCCCAGCTCTGGGGAAACCAGGCTGTGTAATCACCTGGGCACTCTATGGTAGAGAGGCTATCAGGGGAGGCTTCTAGGAGGAGGTGGCAATGCCTGCAAAGCAGGTGAGGCCAGGATGGAGGGAGGCGAGAGGGAGGTGGGGGCAGCTCAGGAAGTCATGGGGCCTCCCCAACTATTTAGGGCATTTTCATGAGCACAAACTCTTTATCTATTTCTTTATTTTTTTTTTCAAATGGGGTGGGGTCTGGGTGGAGGATGCTCAGCCCCGATCCAAGCAGGCTTGGAGATCTCAGCCCCGGGACCCGCGTGCCTTTGTTCCTCTGCCGGTACTTTCATGTGTGCGGAGAGTGGTCTCAGCATGATGGTGGCTGGTTCTGGAGGTCTTCGGCCTCAAAACAAAAAAAAAAAATCAATAAATACATTGGATTAGGTTAAATAGACTAATTATTTCTTCCTTCTTTGTTTCTTATTTTGAACCAATATTGCAAGTCATAATTTGCTTTTTGGTTCGCCGGCGGTGCTCAGGGATAGCTCCTGGCCAGGTTCAGGGGACCTTATATAGAGCCAGAGATCGAACCCTGGTGATACTGCTGTTTCCAAACGCGCTGTGATGTGAGAAAGTCGGTCCCCAGGAAGGGCCGCGCTCTCGCCTAGAGTGGGACTAGGGCGCCCTCTACTGGCTGAAGTTCCCCCAGCAGCTACGTGTTCAGGAGCCGCCGAGCTGGTCCTGGAGGAAATTGAGTCCTGGAGGAAGCAGAACACTCCCCCCTGGGGCTCACCGCACTAATCAGTGGGGGCTCTGGGTTTTGCATCGAGGCTGTCCGTCCTAGAAACTCCTTCCCCTCTGGGCCACACGGTCCCTGTGCTGGAGCCTGTTCTCAGAAACCTGGGACAGGACACGACCTCCAGGTCCAGGTCAGCGCCTGGCACCCTCCGCCCGTCCTCCAAATCCCTGGGCCACCCTCAGCTGCCGGGTCCCCCCAAGTCCTGCTCGGTGAATAGGACCGTGAGAGCCGGCCACGCCGCTTCAGGCCCCGGCCCTCGGCTCCTGCCCATCCCGTGCTTCTCACCTGCTCTACCTTCAGCATCACTCTTGGCAGATCCTTCATCTCCATCCACCAGACACCTGCACTCACAGCCCCCAGCTGCAAAGGGCATCGAGGCTCCCACTACACCCCTTGCCAAACTCAGGAGCGCTGATTTTGGGCTGCTGTGGGTTTTCGATGACTCTGGGGCCAAGCTTGAGCCCCAGACGCACAGGTAGGTAGCTGCAGGAGCTGGACAGCTGTGAGGGTGCGGTCCTTGGCCCTGGGCTTGTCCCCATGTGGGCGTTGGAGGACCACAGGTCCCCCTGCAAGGCGGTTGCTCCGGTTCCAGCCCCCAGGACAAGGCTGGTCAGTGGCACAGGCCCTCAGCCAGGTTCTGTGGGTGCCGGGAACTCCCATCCACTGCCTTGGAGCCAGGGTGAGGGGAGCCAGGCTCACGGGCGGCCTGCAGAGAGGGGTCTCCCATGCATTTCTAGGCCAAAGTCTACAGGGGTGGGGGTAGGAGGGGAGGATCTCGCCTGTGGAGAGGACCCCGGGGGGCACTGTGGAGGATGAGAGGAGAGGCAGAGTAGGAAAAGCAATGCAGTGGATTCTAGTTGGATCCCTAGCAAGGCACAGGGTCCCTCAGCCACCCTGCAGGGAGCTGGGAGCACAGACAGAGCCAGGAGTACCGCAAGGCGTGGTCCAATCTTCCTACCTCCCCCCATAAATAAGTAAAACAAAAATATTATATAGAAAATGTTTAAATATAGGGAAATAAAACAAAATAATAGGTCGAGGGTAAAAGTGTAAAGAACAATAAAATAAATTAAAGTGAAATATGGAAAAAGTAGAAAATTACCATAAAATATAGCACTGGAGCACTTGTTCTGCCGTTGTTCGTTGATTTGCTCAAGCAGGCACCAGTAACATCTCCATTGTAAGACTTACTGTTACTGTTTTTGCCATATCGAATACGCCACCAGGAGCTTGCCAGGTTCTGCCGTGTGGGCGAGAGGGATGGAGGAATCGAACCCGGGTTGGCCACATGCAAGGCAAACGCCCTACCCGCTGTGCTATACTTCAGCCCAAAATATAGACGATTTTAAATGAAATGTGTTAGAATGAATATAATGAAAATAAAATACATAAAAAAAACAGCTAGTGTCAGAAAGGATGAAGTCACGAAATTTACAGACAAGTGGTACTACATGGAAAGTATCATGCTAAGTGAAATGAGTCAGAAAGAGAGGGATAGACATAGAAAGATTGCA
>JAOXYA010029629.1:0-13059 GCA_028565675.1 Sorex palustris
TCTACAAGCTGTTCACTTGAGTCATCCTGAATAGGATTGGCAGAACACTAGATGAAGGACAACCAGGCGAGCAAGCCAGGTTCCGCAAAGGATTCAGCATGCTCAACCATATACACACAATAACCAGGCTCATAGAGGTTTCTCGGGATTTCAAGATGCCAGTCTGCCTAACTTTCACTGATTTAAAGAAGAACCTTTGATTCTGTTGAGATGGAAGCAGTCATCGAAGCCCTAGCCAAACAGAGTGTTCAAACTCACTACATCAGGATCCTCCATGAGATGTATCACAGATTCACTACCAGGATCTCACCATTCCATGAGGAAGTGACCATCCAAGTCAAGAGAGGGGTTCAGCGTGGTGATACTATTTCACCGAAACTCTTCAGTGCCACCCTCAAGAACGTCAGGCAATGACTGAAATGGGAAGGAATGGGAGTGAAGATAGAAGGCCGGCAACTACTCCACCTCCGCTTTGCTGATGACATCGTTCTAATAACACCAACATTAGCCAAGCGGAACAAATGCTGGCCAACTTTGACCATGAGTGTGGAAAGGTCGGACTACAGCTAAATCTCACGAAGACAATGTTTATAAGAAACAGTCTTGTTCCTGACATTCCATTTGCTCTCAATGGAATGAAGATCTCCGAATGCAACAGTTATGTTTACCTAGGTCAAGAAGTCAACATGCCGCATGACCTGGCACCTGAGTTGCTCAGGAGGAAGAAAGCAGCTTGGAATGCCTTCAAGCGCATTGAAGAAATAGCTAAGAGGATGAAGAACTTCTGGCTCCAGGCACATCTCTTTGTTTCCACTGTTCTTCCTGCATTAACATACAACTCATAGACCTGGGCCCTATGAAAACAGAATGAGGACGCTATTCAGGTCTCCCAAAGAGGAATCAAGAGAGTTATGCTTGGAGTATCTCACTTCACTCAAATGAGAGAAAGAATTCGAAGTTCCAACCCCCCATCGATGATCAAGAATCAGGCACGCTGTCTCGTTTGCCAAGGAGTCGAAAATCAGATGGGTTGGACACATAATGAGATTTGGAAACAACTTCTGGAGTAGAGCCATTACTGACTGGATTCCACGAGATGTCAAAAGATTGCATGGCCGCCCACCTATGAGATGGTCAGACTTCTTCATCAAGACCCTGAACAATCGGTTTGAGGCTCTTCATGTTCCTAGAACGAACAGATGCCATTGGGCTACACTAGCACACGATAGGGACAAATGGAGATGTTTCTAGCACCTGCTAGAGCAAATCAATGAGTAACGGGAAGTCAAATGATCAAGTGATTTAAAATAAATTAAAAAAGATAAGTTCTTCAATCACTTAGACACAGTTTAAGTGCTAACAGCAATAACCATAACTGGCTAGTGTCCACTGATTAGATAGTCAAGGAACAAATCTTCTTAAGAATCTTGTTACTTGGGAAAAAAAGAATGAAGGAACAATGTAGGAAGTAAAGAACAGAAATAAAGAAGAAACTGAAAGATAAGTAATGTAAGGGATTTTCAAGAGGCACAGATGAGCACCATTCAGAGAGGCTAAATTAGAAGTCTTGACTACAGAAGCTGGACACATCAAGCAGACTAGTTTCCAAAAAAATTCATAGCCCCCAGCACAATCAGGGATGAGTTTATAAAGGCAAAAGTCATTGTCCTAGTCAGACAATGGGTACAGTGGGTAAGGGGCTGCAGGATCTGTGATCAGCAAATCAAGTTACAGAAACAAAATAAGTTAGTGGTTTAAGCTGGCCTACCTTCATGGAGAAAAATTGGCTTGTGGTTATGGGGGCCAATCACCACTGGGGACAGTAGGAGCTGAATAGTTTGATTATGGACTATATTTGTTAACAGATTACACCTGACTCTTGGAACCATGAAAGGAGATCCCTTCCTGCTGACAGACTAGGAGAGAAATAGAGATTAAATTATGTCAGGAGTAACAAGTTCATTAAATGCTAACCTTTAATGCATGGGACCTACGAGGTTTGGTCTCAAGATTTAAACCTTTATATGGACATAAGGATTCAGTTAACAACTCAAATCCATTGCATATTTTTATAATATGATTATTATTGGAAAGAGTCTACATTGTAATTATTTAGGTACATAATTTAATGAGGAATAATATCATTTGATTCAATAAGAAGATGGTAGAAGTAGGAGTAAGAATTTCTTGGATGAATGTCTGGGACACAGGCTAGCTGAAAAGATAGTTGTTTCACAGCTCTCTGGTCAGAGGGAGAGTGGTGCCTTCCCAGAATGAGGATCTCAGGTTGTCCTCATTGGAGAAAGTATAAGGACAGTTGAGTATGGAGTTCAGGAGATGTCTCAAATGTAACCCAATTCAGTGGACTAATTTATACCTCATGTCAGAGGCATGTTTTTAGGACAACATGTTTATTTAAGTACGTACAGGACCTCTCACAAAATTTTGTCTATCTGCTCTTGCATTTTCCACAGCCTCATCTAATATAAATAATTTTCTATTGGCATTACTTTTGTATCAGTGTGGAACTGTTCTATGTCTGTCACCCTCAACTTTTCAACAGCTAGACATATTTTATGATGTCAATGTACATAATATTCTGATCTGTCAGTGATAATACAATACTAATATATAATAGTATTGTGGTAAAAGTATTGTCTCTGAGCCTCAGTTTCCACAGGTATATAATTAAAACTTTCCCCAGAGAGCAGGTTTGAGTGTTAATAGATAACATTCAGGTTCAGCATTTAGCACTAAGCAGGATGCACAGATTCTCAGAATTTTTCCCATTGCTGAAGGGAAGGAAACCTGTCGAGATAGCAATCTAAGTTAGGAAAATGAGTTACCTACTGTAAGTCTCTCAAAAAAGTGCTCAGTAGCTGCCATCAGCTTAACATGTACTGGGCCCTGGACTAAATTCCGCAGATATATTATTTTATTTCATTCACACCACTTCCATCCTGTGATGTGACACTTCATACTATCCTCAAACTAGAAAAAGTTAAAGTCTAGAATATATGATTTTTTTGAGGTTATAAGGGGGTGAATATGGAACTTAAACACAATCTTTTTGACTGAGATGATTGTAATTTGTCACATTTAATATGTATAGATTATTATGTATGACATATACTGGGATAAGAATATTAATACACAATTTTGTATCATTTATACAGCTATTTTCACTCTTCTCTTTGCTGCTATCATCGTTGTGATATTCAGACATGCACTGTTATTGCAGAATCAGACCATGCACACTTGGTTGCAGTGCACTAGAGGCTATTTTGACATTGGCAGTGGGCCAGAAATAAAACTGTAACTTCCCAATGTCAGAAAAGCACTTTACCATTAAGTTATATCCCTCTCCCTATTTATTTTTCCTTTTAATGATTTACGTGGCATAGATAGAGCAGTGGTGTGAGAGGCAGAGGATAGGGTCTTTCTATACAGTGTAGTACTCATCTGGTGGCACTCAGAGACCACCAGAATTACTCCAGCAGAGTTTAGTGCCACCAGAATTACTCTTGATTTTGCTCAAGGGGCCATGTGTTTCCAGAGAGCAAAATCAGGGCCTCATGTATGTTAGGCTGTATTTTGCCTACAGATCCATCTCCAAGACACCCCCAAGTAAGCAGTTTTTAAAGTGAAAATTTGGGGAGATCTGGGACTGGAACAACTGTACAGCAAATAGGGCATTTGCATTGCACATGGCCTGTCTGGTTTGATCTTTGGCAGATGTGGTTTCCCAAGCACCTCCAGGAGTAATTTCTGAGTGCAGAGCCAGGAGTAACTCCTAAACAATGCCAGGTGTGACCCAAAAAGACAAAAAATAGGGGGATTCAAATGCCTTGTTTTTAACAACTTATACATCAAAATTGACGGAGCTAGAATGTGAATCCAAGTCTTCCAAGCAGCAATTGTTTTACCACTGTCATCACAGCCTACAAACCATTTTTATAAGACAGTGAAAAAATTCTTTAAGAATGATGTCACTGGGTCTTATACAGAGATAAAGATGCCAAACATATATCACTCCTTCCTTAGTAGACAAGAATGCACCATTTGTTTCTTTTGTGTCTCCCAGAATTACACAGAACAGCATTCTCCAACTTTTAATGTGTGAGGACCAGCACATGTACTACATGGCATTGTAGTACATGATCTGCAGATGTTACCAAGATTTTCAACCTTTCTATACTTAAAGATTGGCACCAGTCCAGTAGACTGGTAATGAAAAACCACTAAAAGATAATACATATAATTAAGTAAACATTTCCCTATTTGAACAGAACTACATCTTTTGAGGCTGGTGAAGCAGTTTTCTTATTCATGACAGACACTTACTATGTACACGTCTGTTATCATTCTTATTATAATAGATCTCTGTTCAATGATATTATTTGAAAGATATTTCTTTTAAAAAATATAACTAGGACTATATGGAAGACAAAAGCACATCACACATTCATAATTTTTTGGTATTAAGTCCTTGAAAAGTTTGGATATTCTTTGTTTACTTCTTTGGGGAAATTCTCAACCCTTCTACTGAAGTAATGTAGTTACTTCTCACCTCAACAGACAGTATGTTCTTCAGCTAAGCCAGCCAGGTAGAAAACTCTCATCAGCTAAACAATTGGTTAGTTAAAAATGTGCTACTGAGATCGAACACAGGAAGAAAATGTCTTTTGGAAATTGCCTTTTTCCCAAGCATTCTGATGAGTGTTTTGCCTGCAAAAAGCTGCTTACAAGTAGAATGGCCAGAGACCGTTTCATTTCCACTGGAGATATAAATGTTCTTTGTATTTGTGGATTCCCAATTGCATTTATTTAATACCCCAAAGAATTATGAAGAAGTGTCCCATTTTATTTTAGATTTTGAATCTTGGAAGCTGGATAAGAATTTTTGCTTTGAATGAAGACAGAATGATATCCCATTATGAAAGCCTCCAAATATTGTACACAAATAATGAGATTCACTTTATAAGATGGCCTGTTTTGTGGATATTTTTACAAAAGTATTATGTATTAATTAAATAGATTTTCTTAGCATGGGGTTGTTTGAGTTGCATGTTTGGAGCAACCATTCAATAAAAATGTATACTGTTATCATAGTAATAAAGCTCAAGTCAGATATATGTATCTTTAGGACTGTTGTTAGCAGTTTTGATTGTGAATATTCAAAACATTTTTCTATATTTTATGAGATTTTTGTACATGTAATTTTGAGAGATGTGATTACATGTCTACAAAGTAATGGAGTCATTCCAATTTTATACCTTACTTTTTCCTGATTTTATGTCCTAAATATATTTTGATACCTTCATATCGGGCAAGTTACCAAGAGCCCTGGAAGCTACTGAGAGTATCTTGCCCGCATGGCAAAGCCTGGCAAGCTATCTGTGACATATTCGATATGCCAAACACAGTAATAACAAGTCTTACAATGGTGACGTTACTGGGCCCGCTTGAGCAAATCAATGAACAATGGGAGGACAGTGCAACAGTGCTACAATGGTACATATTGGGCTGGAGTGATAGCACAGCGGGTACGGCACTTGCCTTGCATGCAGCCAACCTGGGCCGACACTGGTTCAATTCCTCCACTTCACTCGGAGAGCCCAGCAAGCTACTGAGAGTATTGCGCCCTCACCACAAAGCCTGGTTAGCTAACTGCAACGTATTCGATATGCCAAAAACAGTAACAAGTCTCACAATGGAGATGTTACTGGTGCCCGCTCGAGCAAAATTGATGAACAACGGGAGGACAGTGCTATAGGGCCACAGTGCTGCCTTCATATTGAGAAAATAGTTATAATTATAACATCAAAAGTGACCAAAATTGTAGAGAACATATAATATCACATTCTATTGTAAGTTATTTACGTAAAGTAGCTTGTTAACATTTAAATAAATCTGAGGCATTATCTCAATTTTATCTTCTCTCTACAGATAAGAAAGCAGCACCTTAGAGGATTAAAGAATTTACTGGAGAATTTACAAGTAGAAACTGGTGACTTTTCTTAAACTCTATAGAAAATGGTGGTTCCTTTCAAATACTTAAAAATTGGGTCACCATATGGATATTCCATGATTTCACCACAACTTCAACTGCCCCAACAGTTGTTCATAATAATCCATATCTGCCCCCCTCATCTCAGTCAACTTTCTGCCCCCATAACTGAAGTCATCATAGTGAATGATGCCCATACTTTAAAATCAAACTCACAGATCTAAGATTGCAGAGGTTTACATTAATTATATTGTTATGGTTTATGTTATAAATCGTAAATGAATAGTAAATGTGGAAAACTCAGAATAGTTTAATTGAGAACACAGTATATAGTCCGCCCCTCTGGTTAATGTTGTTAATGTCCATTAAAGCCTTTGAAATGATTAACTGCATCCAGCTCTTACTTTATCTTTAATTCTGCTTGCAAGATATGTACATTTTGTATTGGGATGAATACAAAACTGTCACATTGTGGATTAATAATCACTTAAATATAACTAACCTCACCACTTTTAACAAGAAGTCTTCTTTCACAAATCTGCATGTCATCATCAGCACTATACCATTGCCTTCTTTCAAACCAGACTCATATCAATTATGAATTTCTCCAGGGAGAGATTACCTTTTATAGTCACATATTTTGCATATGTTCTTATACTATCTTCTGTGATGAAGGTAAAATTCTTAAATTCATTTTTATCAGGAAAAAAATGCTGTGGCTATCCCACTGTTTTAAGAGAATAAGCATGAAAACATATTCTCCTGCAGAGGATTCAAGAGTGAATATACCTCTTCTGACACACTGATTTTAACCCAGTGCAATGCAGGCTTCTGACCTACTGAACTGTAAAAAATAATTTGTATTCATTTAAAACTTCAAGTTTCTGGCAATTTGTGATAAGAGAAACAAGGAAGTAATATAACCATCAGAATGTACCTTCTTAAATTACTAATTCCTGACTGGTATTGAACTTTGCTTCTGTGTCAAAGCAAAGTTACCATCAAATAACCACTATTTTATAGATTATATTAGTAGGGAAACAATAGAATACATATTAACTTGCATAAGTTGTGTAAGAAAATTCAAGCTGTTACTCCCTTTAAAAAAATTGGTTATCAAGAGGGCTGGTGACCTAAATTTTCAGAGGGAGCGTGTCAGAAGTTTCCACTGTCACCCCATAAATCATTTATTTTTGAATCTGTAGTCACCAGGTGAATCTGTATTCTTGAATCTGTTGGTCAGACGCTAATGCATTGGCACCTTGTTAGCTCACATTGCAACCTTCCTTGCTCATGGCTTCCCTGACTGTTCCATCTTTAAATAAACTTTAAATGATATAAAATCCTTCAGCATTGCCCTAACTTCCAGATAAACTATTCCGGATATTACCTAGAATATGGATATTTCTGTTCCATCTTTCCAAGAACTAAGGAGCTAAAATAGGAAGGAACAAGAAATCCCCCCACCACTGACAGAAAATTTGAACCAACTTTGGTCACTCTCTCCATACTGACCCCCAAGATCATTACCACTCCAAAGTCAAATAAAAGATGTTATGATAATATTAGAAACTAGTCGGCCTTTTCCAAGTCTTTATAAACTACAGATGCTCCTCCCTTGTGATGATGAGTCTGGCCACTTCTCTTCTCTCAGAACATGCCCCGCCGGAGGGTCAGTGTTGCTGTGGTTCCCAAGTTCAATGCCCTGAACCTGCCAGGCCAGTCTCCCGGCACATCAGCCATCCCCTCCTTACCAGCCCTGGTGAGTATGATGAAGTTTCCTTTGCAGCTCTATTTGCCCTCTCACTTAGGCTCTCTATTACAGGGTGGCCAAGATAAGGACAGAGTTAATAACAAGAAGAAATTCTCACCATAGATTCTGTACCATGTACTCAAAAACTCTAAACATAGACCAGTTCCACTGCTCTGAGAAGAATGAGTATCTTGAACAAGGTGCTAAGGGCTCAGTATTCTTTGCAAAGGAATATAATTTTTATAAAACCATTCCACCAGAAGGTAGATATCATTTTTCTTCCCACTCTGCAGTTTAAATAGCTGATGTTGTATTTTGTAGTAAGTGGTAAAGTTGACTTTTGAACCCTAGAATGTCTGATTCGAGAGTTTAAATTCTTTCTTTGGTGGCAGGGAGGGGCACACAGTGGTCCTTGGGAAACCATGTGGTACCAAGCACTTAACACAGGGCTCCTAAATGCAAATCATCTACTTTGAGCTATCAGATGATCTGCAGACATAAAATTCTTAAATCCATTGTTCTTCTTTCTCAATTAATTACACAGTTTATAACAATCATAACAATGGAAAACCGAAAAATTCTAGAATTTCCATTTAAGAGATAGATTTAGTAAATTTGGAACTTCCCATAAAGGTTTCTATGCAGTTGATAAAAATAGAGAGGCCAGGGAGCTATTACAAAGGTTAAAATACTTGAGCTGGAGCAATAACACAGCAGGTAGGGCATTTGCCTTGCACGTGGCTGACCCAGGTTCGATTCCCAGCATGCCATATGGTCCCCTGAGCACCGCCAGGGGTAATTCCTGAGTGCTGGAGCAATAGCACAGCGGGTAGAGCATTTGCCTTGCACACAGCCAATATGGCCGACCCGAGTTTGATTCCTCTGCCCCTCTCAGAGTGCCTGGCAAGCTACTGAGAGTATTTTGCCAGCTCGGCAAAGCCTGGCAAGCTCTTCGTGGCTTATCCAGTATGCCAAACACAGTAACAAGTCTCACAATGTTACTGGGCCTGCTCGAGCAAATCGATGAACAACGGGAGGACAGTGACAGTGACAGTGACAGTAATATACTATAATATCTATACTATATTATATATTTATAATATAGACTGCTTTATAATTTTTGTATTTTCCTATGTGTAGACAAATTCTTGAAGAATACATGTAAAAACTATTAGTAATGATTATCTCTGGGCATGGTAAAGCCACAGATATTTTAATTTTCTTCTTGATTTCTTTTAGTGCTCTATTAATAATGTTTTACTACAACTGGAGCTATAGTACAGTGGGGAGGGCATTTTCCTAGCACACAGCCAACCCAGGTTTGATCCTTAGCATCCTATATGGTCCCTGAGCACCACCAGAAGTAAAAACTAAGGGAAGAACCAGGAGTAACCCCTGAGTATTGCCGGGTGTGACCCAAAAAGGCGAAAAATATAAAAGAATGTTACTAATAATGTATTGCTAAACCTATGTTAAAAATTCAGAATATGTTTTTCAAAACATTTTATCAAAGACAGTCTATTTATGAGGAAATACCTATCACATCCCAGACCTTAGTGAATCTAGCTAGTCCTATCTGAAACTCTTCTAACTCTTACTCAGTTGTTTCTCTCTATTCCCAGTCCCTGAGTAGCACTGCTCAATAAGGAAACAATCTAATTTTGTAAACAAAGTAAAAGTGTATTTAAGCTCTACTTTTGGGGAGGGGCACACCTGGTGGTACACAAGGCTGACTCCTACTTCTGGGCCCAGAAATCACTCCTGGAAAACTTTGAGGACCATATGGAGAGATATCGAACACAGGTCAACCACATGTAAGGCAAGACCCTACCTCCTGTACTATTTCTCAATCCCCTTAAGCTCTACTTTTATGCTACTTTAATTGAACATTTCAGTTCTTCTATGAAATCAACATAAACTCCCTAATTACCCAGTAAAACAAAAAGCAGTTGTGGGGGGTGTGATGTGGGAACATTGAAAGGAACTTAGAGGAGGCTAGTTAGTGTGTTTTAATAGATCATACTGTTAAGTATGTAAACATGGCTCCAAAGGCATACTCTTGGTAACTGGCATATATATTAAAATCACACAGAGCACTTCCAAAACACCCAATGACAAGACCCCACCTTAAAATTCTAGATTAGCACAGTTATTTGTTTACTTGCATGCCATAAATTGAACCCAGGGTTTCAAACATTAAAGGCACACTCTTGACCACTAAGCCATGTTCCCAACTACTGGATTAGTGCTTTTAAAAAAAGTATTTTACAGAGGCTGGGGTTAAATAGAGCATTTGCCTTGCAGAAATGAGGTCCTGTGTTCCATTCCTGGCACACCCCTACGCACCTTCTTACCTCCAAAAAGGAAATATCTCTCTTGTAATTCTAACACACAGCCAGAGTTGAGAATCATTGTTTAAACTAAATGCTTTACAACAAAACAACAGGGAAAATTTTGTGAATTTATTATAAAGAAATTTTGATGGCTTTAATTTCAATAACAGTTACCTGCTGAAAATGATTTGTGCTTGGAGCTATCCATCCAGGGTGATAATTGGCTTGCATGATTGGCACGCATCAGTGTACATTCATCCATTCCAGGGATTCATGGCAGGGCTTTCTTTGGTCAAACGCTTTTTTTCCCCATTGAAATCAGCAAACAGGAACAGAGGAAAAGTGTTGGCGACCTTCTAGGATGGAATCTCATAAAGTAAATTCTTTTTGCTCAAGGAAATTTAGAAAAGAGAAGAAAAAAGGTGCAAGTTGAGTGTGCCCCAGAATGAAAGGAGGATGGGGAAGGCTGGATGGATTGGTCATTTCCTGGACCCAGATGAAGCTGAGAACACATGAGCAGGGAAGGGAAAGAGGAGGAACAAAAGTAGCCTCTCCCCAACAGCATCAGAGCTCCAAGCAGTTCTGGCTCCTTCCTTCCATAGTGGATCCTCAATTCTCTGTCTCCTGTTTTCCATTCAGTCAGAATCGCCCAATGCGAAAGGCAACCTTCCCGTCACCTCAACACTGCCTGCACTTTTGGAAAAGTAAGTTTTCAATTTTCCTCTTAACGTTAAGCAGCTCTGAGAACACTTTCTCCAAAATCCATCCCTTCCTCCCATATCATCCTACACATCTGATAACAAGAATATCTACTACTGATGGTAAATGAGTGGGACTCTGAGACTTAGAAAAATTTTGGAAGTAACTTGCAAAATTTCTAGTCCAGAAAGATGTTGTGTCTCAGTGTATATCCATTGAAAAAGAGCCCAGAGGTGATGAAATCTTTGTTGATTGTAACTTTGGACTAGAAAGCACCAACTACTAAGAGCTCCACTAGTAAATCTAGAGGTAGGGCCACTCCAGATTGTGCCATATTGGTCTCTCTAAAATCTCCACAAATCTGCCCAATTTCTGTGTTGAATTCCCCAGGAGACTTATAAGGAAACAATTTGATAAGTTCCAGGTCTTCCATACAGACGTGGCACTATGCAGAGGAAGAAAGTAACTATTTCTCATTTACTTCTTTTCTAGGTGTAAACCCAGAAATCATTCCTCCATCTTCTTTTGTATCTTACTGGCAAATTTCTAAACCAATCACAGACTTGAAAGCAGGATTGTTATGACAGACTTAAAAACAGAGATAGAGAGGCTCAGTTTTCCATGAAACAAAATCATTCTATGATTAATCCTGAACAAAATGATGGCTTTATTTCTTTGGTTTGCATTTCGTGTTTGAGTGCCAGATCTTGGCAGTGCTTGGGTGTGTCACTACTGACCCTGTGTTCTGCTCCTGGTGGTATTCAGGGGACAGTGTGGTATGAGGATTAAATCCAGGCCTTCTACATGCAAAGCATGTGCTCCACATGCTCTTGCACAATCTCCTGACCCCATTCATGCACCTAATTTCCTTAGGCATCTAGGCAATTTGCAAGTCTTTTCATCCTAAGCCAGAACAAGTCAAGCTGTTTCTACATACTCAGAGGAGTTTATACCTTAGTTTTTAAATTCTTTCATTTGTTTGCTCTAAGACACCTGGATCACAGCTGTCACTTCTCAAAACTTTCCCCATGTGTTTTTCCTTTCTTAGAACATAGGCCTCGATTCTTCCTTCTTCTGCCTCTCTTCTTCCTTCTTCCTTGCGTTGATACAACTTTAATCCTTCATTTTTTATTCCTGCCTGTCCTATTAGAATTATTTTACTTGGTCTGGCCAGAAAATGTCTATATTAGACCTCTTTTCACTGAAGACAAATTCCCAAGCTCTCCACCTTACCAAGCCTAATTTTTTCTCACTATTCTGTTCCTAGTTGTCTTGAAGTTTACTCAACAATTTCTTGCTGTGAAACCACATATCATAGATCCTTAGAGGTTCTTTTTGTTTGTAGGCCTGATTTTATGTCTGACTTCTATATTATCCTAATAACTGCAAGGAAATTATAAAGGAATGACAGCCTAACAACTCTGTGGAAATAATTCAGATCATAGAATCTTAGAAAGTCTCCTGGATCAGTGTCTAGCTGATGGTCTCTGACCCAACCCAGAAATTGTTGTTTGATGCTCTGAGTGAAAGTGCTTTAAAATTATCCCTTTCAATTCTGTTTTTGAGAAATACTAAAATTATTAAATTCTCTATGAGTGTTATAGACCTGAACTCTATAACACTCATCTTCAGTTAACTTGAAAGTTTCTCTCTGAGGTAGTGGGAGTCATCAAGAACCTGAGTTTTCCTTGGTAGGAGAAACTGACGTACAAAATTTGGAAAAGTAAGCAGTAGTTCTGTGTTGATAGTGACAATGTTTGAAGATAAACAGAGATATCAAAGTCCCAAGAGTTTAGAAGCTTGGAGAGAGTGGATAGAGTTCATAAGGTCAGAGTGAGAATCGAGGCAAGACAGGCAAGAAACTCCAGAAATGTGTCCATGGCTCACTCTTATGGGCTTGCCAGAAGGGTCTCCATGATACATTGTCTAAACTATGATGGGATCCCTGTTGGAACACAATCCACCTTTAAAAATAGCTGAAGATTATTGGAGGAATCTAGAGAGTATCATGGTGCATAAAGTCAGCCAAGAGAGAGACAAACACAGAACGATCTCTTTTATATGTGAGATATAAAGAAATAGTAAAGGAATAACAAATGGCCAAAGGCAAAAGATCCTGAGAACTGGTACAGAACTGAGTCTGGTGTGTGTGGGGGGGGTGCTTTGGGAGTGTGTGGGAGGAGGAAAGTGGATATTCTGGTTGTAGAAGATACATACCTGAAACTCTATAATTCATTGTATTGTAAATCACTATGCCTTAATAA
>JAOXYA010029634.1:0-13058 GCA_028565675.1 Sorex palustris
CTCTGGGTCTTGGCCATTGATGGGATTACACGGCGCCAGGGGGCCAGTTGGTGGGTGTGACCCCTGCCCACTGGAAGATTGAGGATCTCGGTGGAGGATGCTCAACCCCGGGGAGGGAAACTCAACCCACCTCCCTTCAGGGGGCCCCGGTGAGGACAGCCAGGCGCGGGGGCAGGAGACTCTGCTCTGTGGTCCAGAAAATATTTGCACGCATGCACGCACAAAAGCGCGCGGGCACACACACACACACACACACACACACACACACAATCTCACATATATAATTGAATGCATTTGTAGTTATGACTTGCCGTATTGACCATTTTGAGCATGTTGTCAATTTTGTCCAATACAAGCTTGGCTGCCAGCCTCCATTTGGGTTTCAGTGGCATGGAGGTGAGTCCTGCCAGCCCTGACTGGGACGGGAGCCTCCCTGTCCTTCAAGTTGAAGTGAGTCTCTATAGGCAGAAGTGTACACTTGGGTCTGACTTTTCTGGTTTTTAATGGGCTGGAGCGATAGCACAGTGGGTAGGGCACTTGCCTTGCATGCTGCCGATATGGCCAACCAGTGTTCGATTCCTTTGCCCCTCTCGGAGAGCCTGGCAAGCTACCCGTGGCATATTCGATATGACAAACACAGTAACAAGTCTCACACTGTTACTGGACCCGCTCGAGCGAATTGATGAACAATGGGAGGACAGTGACAGTGACAGAATGTATCTTTGGCTTTAGTGATTTCAATCCATGGCCATGTATCAATAAGTAAAAGGACTAAGTACTGGCATCTGATGATTGCTCTCTGGTTCTTTTCTAGTTCCGTTGTTTCTTAACTTCTGTTTTGTTTTGTTTTTCTCACCTTTGGTGATTCAACACTGTGATATGCTCTATCTCCCACCCCAACCCCTTTTTTAAAAAAATAAATCTTTCCTGAATCTATTCTAGATTTCTCTCAATTACTTTGCTGATTAGTATTACTGCCTGGCGGTCAGTATCTTTCAACAACTGGCATGTCGTTCCACACCACTGGCCTGTCGGGGTTTTGCAGAGAAATCACCTAATGGGAGTGAGGTTTCTATGAAGGAATGTTTTTCCCACCTCACTGCCTTTAACTCTTTTCCTCTTTGACTTTCGGGTGCAGGGGTGAGGGACCACTGAAGCGGTGGCTGGGCCTCAGCGTATGCAAATGATTAAATTCAAGATGTCACACATACAAGGCATGTGCTCTGCCACGATACATGCAAGCAAGGAGCGTACACACATACAAGTCATGTGCCCTATCGTGCTTTATACAAACAAGGAGTGTATACATGTACCAAGCGTGTGCTTTACCATGCCACACACAAACAAGGAGTGTACACACATACAAGGCATTTGCTCGACCACACCACAAAGAGTGTACACATTACCAGGTGTGTGCTCTACCACGCCACATACAAGGAGTGTGCTCACGTACCAGGCATGTGCTCTGCCACTTGAGCTCTCTCCCTGGCTCGTTTCTTTTAACTTCTTTGGGTCCCACCACCAATGTTTGAGAAACCGTGGTGGCCCAGGGATCAAGCCCAAATTTCCCTTGTACAAAGCATAAGTTTTTAAAACTTTTTTTCTCTTTCATCATTGAAATAATATGAACTTATTATGCAGACGTCAGCTATGCACCTTATCTATAACTCCCAGTAGTTTCATTATAGTGTGTCTTGGATATTTTTGCATCGAGACCGTAAAGTTATTAGCTCCATGGATTTGGATATCCAAATCCTCCCCATGCTTGCAAAGTTTCAACTACTCTTTCTGGAAATAAGCCCTAACCCAAACTCTTTTAGGTCCCTGACTGTCCTAATAAATGCCTTGTGATGGAGCTCGTAATTCACATAGGCTGTGCTCACTCTCATCCCTTCTTCATTCGGCTCTTCCAGTCAGCCTGAATTTCTCCCCTGTGACTCACTTGTTCAGTCTTGCATCGACTCTTCTCCATTACACATGCTCTGTATTCATCTTTTCCCTCGTTAAATTCTTCAGCAGAGTTAATTCTGTTCATGTACTAAAGTTTCTAGTAGACCCCTGGGATTCTTCAAGGCGATGATTGTCAGTTCTTTATCAATTATAGCACAGTACTCCACGTCTGAGTATTGGCTGTTGGGAATTACTGCTACCCTTCTGGGTAACAGGATTATTATTGTTTTTGTTGTTAGGGGGCACATCTGGAGGTTCCAGGGCTCTGAACCAGGGTCAGTCGGCACCGTACCTCCTGTGTGGCCCCAGCTGAGCTATTTTCTTCCTTCTTCATGGTCCTTGTATTTCTGCGCTGGTGCTGACTGGCAGAACTGTGTGCTCTTCTGGCTCCCTCTGCTGACAGAAATCAGAACCTTTTCTCTGTGTTTTCACGACCCTGCACCAGGCTGGCTGCAGGAGACCATGAAGTGGTGCTGTAGCTCACTTAGGACTCCCACCCCTCCTCCCGGGCCCCAGTCATATACAAGACACACTGACATGTGTTCACTGCCATATCCTGAAACCTGCGTGAGAATTCGACCACGGTGGGTGGAGGTTGGGGGTAACACTCAGGACGCTGGAGGAGCCTGTGGAATCCGCAAGTGGGACACACCCACGATGGAATGCACAGAGAATTCTTTTCTTTTTCCCAGAATTTATACTTTGTTTTGTCTTTTATGTTTGTGGGTCACATCCGGCACTGCTAAGGGCTTACTCCTGATTCTGCACTCAGGGATGACTCCCAGCTGGGCTCGGGACTGTAGGTTGTGCTGGGAATTGAACTCGGGCCGACGCGCTGCAAGGCAAGCGTCCTGCCTGCTGTACTGTAAGACTCCAGTGCCCCCCACAATGTATTTTAATAGTCTGCCGTTATTTAAAAATTAGATTAAAACATCTAAGTATGGGGCCGGAACTATAGTACAGCAGGTAGGGCATTGCCTTGCACACAGCCGACCCGGGTTCAATCCCCAGCATTCCATATGGTCCCCCAAACACGGCCAGGAGTAATTCCTGAGTGCAGAGCCAGGAGTAACCCCTGAGCATCGCTGGGTGTGACCCCAAAAACAAATAAAAATACCTATCTTTCATCTTCAAAAGAAAGTACTACAGAAAAAGTACTATTCAAGACTACAGGAATAAATGACAGTAGAAAAGATACAGGTCTTAATGTTTTATTAAATACCCTGAACGTGAACAGTTAGTCAAGGAGACTTAGTCTGATAAAGACTTCTTCCCTTCCCCTTTTACAATTAAGGGGATGCATGTGGTCATGCTTAAAGAGAAGAAAAAGAGGTAGCAGACATAGTAGCTGTTTGGAGAACATGTGAGGTGACGACTCAAACGAAAACGCAGGCTGAGTTCTTGCTTTTATGAGGCGGTTGCTTTGTTATTGCTCATACAAATAGACGGGAAAGCAGTCTTTGAAAATCTAGTAATAATTGATAGAAGTTTTGACAATTTCTGTTCTTAATGATCAAACAAACTTCCATCTTAGAAAAAACTTCCTTTCTTTGTGGGGGCAGGGCCAGATACGGAAATAAGTTAGTTTCTTTTATAATGCTAATAATCATAATTCAATAATAATCTCATATTATAGACTTTAGTATTGCAATCAACCTAGCATACTGTAATCCACGGCAATATAGAATAAGATTTATATTTTTATCTTAGCAGGAAGTAAAGGAGGTATAATAATCTATATTAATGATTTCCACTTTTAAACACATTTCTACCAGTCTTGAGGACTCCTTCCTAACCCAAAGAAATGTAGTCAACACAAAATTTAAACACGAGTTATTCAAACAAGATGTAGCCCATAAACAAAAATGCATTTTAATTTTAACAAGGCCCAAATATGCTTATTAAATAGAAAGATATTAGTTCTGGCATATAGGAAAATATTTACAATTAATAAAAAGCAGACTGTAGAACAGACATGTTCTTGGATAAAAAATAAGTAAAACGTTGTCTCCAGGTGATGCAGTTCCGGGCCCACCGTCAGCGTGACTGGGACGCAGGTGGGCAGGGAGCAGGCGGGCAGGCATACTGCAGCCTCAAGGCCTGCAGCTCTTCCAGAGTGAAATGCGCGTCTGGTTTGGCCATGAGATCCTCAAACAATCGTTCAATTTGTTCCTTCTGGTCCTTGCGGATGAGTGTCAATATCATCTGAAAGAAGGAAAACAGCAGAACGCCAAATAGAACATTTAAAAAATAATAGGGGCGTGAGGATAGTACAGCAGGTAGGGCATTTGCCTTGCACGCAGCCGACCCCAGTTCAATTCCCAGCATCCCATGTGGTCCCCCAAGCACCGCCAGGAGTAATTCCTGAATGCAGAGCCAGGAGTAATCCCTGAGCATCGCTGGGTGTGACCCAAAAATCAGAAAGAAAAAAAAAACAGAACCCAACTTCTCCCAGATCTACACCCCCCCCCACACACACACACACAAAATAAAGAAATTGAAAAATAAACTAAACCGTCTGTTGATTAGCAATGTTGACACTGGGCCAGAAAGAAAGTGCGGTGGAAAGGCAATTGCCTTGCTCGTGGCCAACCTAGGTTTGATGCCTGGGCCCCGCAGCCGCTGGGTATGGCCCCGAAACCAATGAAATGAACCGAGTCTACTCCTTACCCTAAACCTTTCCACTTTGCTCAGATAGAAAAGGTGCCAGTACACCAGGGAAGGGTCTTCTCCAAGAACACCGTTGCGCAGTGCCTGGACCAGCAGGAGGAATGTGTCCCCTTCCAGCTTGTTACTCAGCAGGGCAGGCAGGCGCTCGGGGTCAGTGGTGGACAGCAAGCGGGCGCAGGCGTCTGTGTCACCCCGGGCACCGATGGCACTCAGGAGCTGGCCGAATTCATAGGCGTTGTTTGGAGTGGTGACTGGGAGTGTTTCCAAGGGCCCAGAGGGCCTGGGGCTCTTGCCCCCCTCTGGGGCCCTCCCGGGATCCTCTTCGGGCTGTTCGCTCACCTTCACAAGGCAAAAAGAATTATAGTGTCACCCAAGCACCAGGCCAGTGAGTTGGTGATGGGAGCGATGAGCAGAATGTGGGAAATGGTGGTTTTGGTTTTGGTTTTGGTTTTTGCTTTTTGGCAATGCTCAGGGCTTACTCCTAGCTCTGCACTCAGGAATTACTCCTGGTGGTACTCGGGGGACCATATGGAATGCCAAGGATCGAACCCGGGTCGGCCGTGTGCAAGGCCAATGCCCTACCTGCTGTCTATCGCTCTGGCCCTGGGAAATGGTGTTTTAGCTGCGTTTAAGTGGAAAACGTGCCGCTGGAAAGCACTGAAATAAGCCACAACACCTGAACTCCTTCTAGGAAGGGAAGTATCGAAGTATGTGTGTCATAAGAGAATTTTTCTGGCTCCAGAAAACCTGACCACAATCCATTGCTATAACTGTCCAGGATGAGGATTTGACTGTCCATTTGCATAATTCTCTAGGACAATGTGGTCGAGGCATTACCTCAAACAACTTCATCTCTTTGCTCATAATAAACCTGAAAACTCACTAATTTCTTCCCCCATTTCTCAGACGCAAACCTTCCGAGTCTGAATTCTCTCCCAGCTCCACCTTCGAGAGAATTCACGTGCTGATTCTGCCAGCCTCCCTCACTACCCACCTCAGGCTTCCTTGAAGAGGCCCAGCACGGCGGGGCGAGGTGCGGGGGGTCGCTGGCCTCCCTCCCCACGGCCAAACAATCACTTCAGAGCCATGAGCTGGAAGGGGGCTCAGGTCTGAGGAGGCAGCTCTCAGGAGATGAGGAAAAGGGCCCAAGTCCAACCCCAGAGCCCAACAACCGGGATTCCTGGGTCAGCCGGGAGCAAAGGTCGCCTCCGCCACCAGGGCATCGCAGGACACCTCCTTCATGCCCACAGCCAAGGCAAGGCGTCCCTCTCGGTCACACCCTGGCCCTTGCCAACCAGGCACAGGCGCCAGGAGCAAGCCCCTCGCAAGCGGAGCCCCGGCCCCGCCGCCAGCACCTCCTGGATCTCGATCTTCTGTCTCTCCTTGTCCTTGCCAGGGGGAGCGGGCACCGTGGCCGCCTGCAGGAGTTCAGTGACCTCTTCCAGCTCTGTCCTGGCCTTGGCGATGCTGGCGTCCAGCTGCAGGACTTGGCGGAGGTCGTTTAGGCTCTGCTGGTAATTCTGCAGGGAGGAAGGCCAGGCCGAGCTGAGCAGGGCTAAGCAGGGCTCCAGGCAGCCCCAACCCAGCAAAGGCCTGAAGGGAAGGTGCCGTGTGGCCCCGGAGAGGCCATCCAGCCGAGTCCATCAACTGTGACCTTCACGGGGCCTCCTGACCAGGGGTCGTTGGCCTGCTCCAATGCTGAGCGGAAGAACCAACCAGCCCAGCAACCACTGGTTTCCACTTTCCCGCCGGGTGTCTCCCCGTACCCTCACTGAGCTGCTGCGTTTTCCTTTTCTATTTATTTTGGCTGAAGGGGTGGGGGCACGTGTGGGGTAGGGGACCAAGCCCAAGTGGGTAGTGTGCAAGGCCACTCCCCTGCCCACTGACTATCCTGCCTGCTCGCTGCCTGCTCTGGCCCGGCTTTGCTTTCTTTTCATCTTTCATTGTTTGAAATTCCTATTCTGTGATTTACGGTGCTGGAAATGGTTTCTGATGCACAAAATTCCAGACACCCCCCTTTTCAGTGCCCCCCTCCCTCCTCCGGGGACATGCTTCAGTTTTTAACCTCCAAGAGGAGAGAATCGAGCTCCTGCAGTTCTCAGCAGGGAAGAACTCAGGGCCAAGCACATCTTCCCGGGGTCCATCCCCAGCACTGAGCCAGGTGTGGGCCCTCCACAGAGAAACTTTGTTTCCCAAAACCTTTCCTGGCTGTAATGACTCCCGGAGGAGGGAATCGACAGTACCCTTGGCTTCGCAAAGGGCTGCTAAGGAGGGGTGGTGGGAACGAAGCAGCCACAGCCACGGCTGCACCGGACGAGCCCGAGACACCCATTCCGTGGACCTGCTCACTCGAAGCTCAGACCTGCGGCCGGGAGGCAGGGCCAGGTCCAGAGACCCCTGGGGGGACGGGCTGCAATGTCCCGCAGCCCCAAGTCTCTAGACCCCCCACCCAGCCTGCAATGTCACAAGCAGGCAGAGAGCCTAGTGTGGCCATTGCCCTGTCTGCCCTAGAAACTGCCCCAACCCTAGAAACACACGCGTGTTTCCAAGGAAACAGGAAGAAATAAGCACGGAGAGGGACCATGAGGTGGACGGACACTCAGCTGGGGCTGCAGAGGGGGCTTGGGAAGCGGGGGGAGGGGGGTTGGAGGCCTCCAGGGAAACTGTTCCGCGCGCACACACACACACACACACACACACACACACACACACACAGGTCTGGGGGGTCGGAGGAGCCAGAAGGAAACAGGAAATACTCTAAAGGGCAGGACACGGACATGGCCTGCAGGAACAGCTCCCAGCCGAGCGCCACCAGCATGAGGTCCCTGGGTGACAGGCAGGAAGCTCCTGGAAATCTTGGTGATTTTGTACAAACACACACAACACACACACACACACACAGAGGCAAGGGGATTGCCTCTAACAAGCTCCTGCACATAACAGAGATCGTCAACAAAGTGAAAAGCTACTCGTGGAGTGGAGAATAATATGTTCTGCATATGATGCGGAGCCAATATTGAAAGTCTGAATGAACACACACAATGCAATAGCAAAAATATCCAAAAAACCAACCCCCTCAAAGAAAGAAAACTAACACTCTAAGATGAAAATGGGCAAAGGTCAAAGCCATAGCACAGCGGTGGATGCTTGCCTTACACAAAGCCCACCTGGGTTTGCTCCCCAGCATCTCATATGGTCCCCCCAGCCTTCCAGGGGTGATCCCTGAGCACAGAGCCAGGAGTCGGCACTGAGCACCACTGGGGAAGGTCCAGAAGACCATTCTCTTGTCACGCCGACCCCCGCCAGTGTAAGGGTCAGAGCACTGCATTTCCGACACACGAGATCTCCCCCTGCTTCCAAAGAGAAAACTGCCCCACAGCCTCGAGGGGGCTGGTGCTGCACACCCTCCGTGCAGGTGCTCAGAGAGCCTGGGGGCAGGACCCCATTCTCAGGTCTCCTCCCAGGTTGCCCCCACCCTCCCTGCGGCCCCGAGGGGCGGGCCTCACCTTCAGACCCTTGTGGGCCAGGGCCCGGCGGTAGAGAGCCTTCACGTTGGCCACCTCCAGCTGCAGTGCCCGCGAACAGTCCTGCTCCGCCTCCTCACAGCGGCCCAGCTTCAGGTAACACAGCGCTCTGGGTGGAGGCAGTGGCGTCAGGGGCCCAGGAAACACGCAGGCCTCCACCCCAGCTCCCAGGGCCTCTGAGACCATAGACCCCCACAGGCCCCATGGACTCCTGCGGGCTCCCACAGACCCCCCACAGACCTTCACAGCCCTTCCCACAGACCCCCTCAGCCTCCCTATAGGCTCCCACAAACCCCCACAGGCTTCTACAGACCCCCATGAGCTTCCACAGACCCCCCAGGGCTCCCACAGATCCTCACAGACCCCACAGGCTCCCACGAACCCCCCATGGGCTCCCGCAGACCCCCACAGGCTCCCACAGCCCTCCACAGCCCCCCACGGGCTCCCACAGACCCCCACTGGCTTCTACAGACCCCCATGAGCTTCCACAGACCCCCCCAGGGCTCCCCCAGACCCCGAAAGACCCCCAAGAGCTCCCACAGGCTCCCATAGACGCCCAGGGGTTCCCATGGGCTCCCACAGGCACTCACAGGCTCCAAGCGCACAGCTACACGGGCCTGACACTCACTCCCCAGCCACACACACACACACACACACACACACACACGCCAGCAGCACGCATCACTAGGGCAGGCAGCAAACACAGCAAAGTGCATGCGGGGGGCGGGGGGCACACAGGCAGGGTTCAGACCTGGCAGGTGGTGAGAGGGAGGAGTGGCCAGGGGAACTATCCTGGAAGTGAGAGTCAAACAGAGGCGCAGAGAGCTGAAGGAGGAGTGGGGTGGGGTGTGGGTGTGCGGGGCTAAGGGAAGGTCTGAGACCAGAAGCACAGGGGCTGTGCCACGGCCAAAGAGGGGCTCGCCCCCAAGCTTACGTGAGGTCCACTAGGAGGCTTGGCAGCACCGCTGTGCCCTCCCTCCCTCGAGGTCCAGAAGGATCGCCCAGTGACAACTGGGAGAAGAAACGAGAGGGACCGGAGGGGGCAGAGGATGGGAAAGTGGCTGCAGGACGCAGAGAAAGTCAGCGCGGCAGGCACTGGGCTCAGGGGGCAGGGGCAGGGCGGCCAGGGGGGCAGAGACAGCCAGACGGGGAACTCAGGAGCCCAGACTGTGACCGGGAGGGGGTTCTGGAGGGACAGACGGAGCCCAAAGCAAGTGCGTGGCCGGGGTGGGGGTGGGGGTTGGGGAAGGGGGTGCTGCGCCTGCAGCTCAGAGGAGAGAGAGGTTGGGGGAGCGAACAGAAAAGGGGGCTTATGCAGTTGGGAAGAGAGTAAGAGCAACGGAGGGAGCCAACACTTCAGAAACCCAGAAAAACGAGCACTGTGGACTGCAGGGAAAGTAGCAGGGACCACCAGCAACCAGTACAGACAAGGAGAGGAGGAGAGAAAATCGCGACAGTGCAGCACGTAGGACACTTGTCCTGCACACGCCCGACCTGGACCTGATCCCCGAGAGCACCTGTGGTCCCTCAAGCAATGCCAGGAGTGATCCCTGAGCACTGAGCCAGGAGTAAGTCCTGAGCACCACCCTCCAAAAATAAAACAAAACCAATAAAGCTTTGTTGAAACGATGCACTTACGAAAAGTATCACTGATAGTATTCTAAAGCATGGTACCGCAATAACAAAAAAAATGAGGGGGACAAAATTCCAAATTAAAAAAAGAATTTATCTGATGACCCTCGAGGCCAAATATTACCTGAGATAGTTGGAAGCCTGCATCATGAGCTGAGGGAGAAGGCAGCTGGGATAGAGAAGGGACCACTAAGTCAATGACTGTTGGAGGGATTGCTGGGATGGGAGATGTGTGCTGAAAGTAGACAAAGGACCAAATGTGATGGCCTCTTTAGTATCTGTACTGCAAACTATAATGTCCAAAAGTAGAGAGAGAGTATGGGGGAAATTGTCTGCCATGGAGGCAGGGGGAGGGTGGGCAAGGGGGTTATACTGGGGAGATGGGTGGTGGGGAATGTGCACTGGTGGAGGGATGGGTGTTTGATTATTGTATGATTATAACTCAAACACGAAGGCTTGTAACTAACTGTATCTCACGGTGATTCAATAAAAAAATTACATGAGAGATGGATCTCGATACACAAGGAGAAAGAGAATGAGAACAGAAGAACAGAGGCAAAGTGATCACACCCAGGAAAACCTTCTATGAACACTTGGCTACCAATTAAGTTTCCTGTCAGTGGCCTGGGCTGGAGCGATACCACAGCGGTAGGGCATTTGCCTTGTACATGGCGAACTTGGCCAACCTGAGTTTGATTCCTCCTCCGCCCCTCTCAGAGAGCCCGGCAAGCTACCGAGAGGATCTCGCCTGCACAGCAAAGCCTGGCAAGCCACCCGTGATGTACTCAATATGCCAAACACAGTAACAACAAGTCTCACAACGGAGACGTTAATGGGCCCGCTCGAGCAAATCCATGAGCAACGAGAGGACAGTGCTACAGTGTCAGTGCCTGAACTCACCAATCAAACGACACAGAGTGAGGGGACAGAGAGATAGTACAGTGGGTAGGGTTCTTGCCTTGCATCACTGGAATAATTCCCAAAAATAGAGCCAGAAGTAACCCCTGAGCACTGCCAGGAGTGATCCCTGAGTGCATGAGGCTGGAGCAATAGTACAGTGGGCAGGGCCTTGCTTGCACGCAGCCAACCCAGGTTCGATCCCTGGCATCCCATATGGTCCCCAGAGCACTGCCAGGAGCAATTCCTGAGTGCAGAGCCAGGAGTAACCCCTGAGCATTGCCTGGTCTGGCCCAAATAGCAAAAAACAAAAAAAGCATCCTCAGTAAGACTCCATTTTTAAAAGGAAACACAGGGCTAGAGAGATAGTACAGTGGGTAGGGCGTTTGCCTTGCAAGTGGCCTCCCTAGGTTCTATCCCCAGCATCCCCTATTGTCCCTAGGAGTAATTCCTGAGTGCTGGGGTGCTGAGCATCACCAGGTGTGGCCCAAAAGCCAAAAATAAATAAGTAAATAAAATCCTTTAAAAAATAAAATAAAAATCAAAGGAAATGTATCATCTGACAAATCAAATCGCTCCAGCCACCTGTCCCTGCTATGAGTCAGTGGCAGTGAGCCCAGGTGGACAGAAGCATGGGCAGCCTGCAGGGACCACAAGAAATTCACCCTCTGGCCTTCTGCTCCCACTCGCACCCCATCCCAGCACAATTTCCAGCCTCTCCAGAGCTCCAGACTGGGTCTGGGGTCCTGTGGGAAAGAGACTTTGGACGACCTGCTACACGGTAGCTGGGGGTTGAGAGGGAGGTGGTATAAGCAATGAATGAATCTGTATTTTTGTCTAAAATGTGAATGAACATAGAAATAAACTTGCCTATTTGTATAAATGGCGCATTCTTTGTCGTTGATCTTCAAGCAGGCACTGTACTTGCTGATGGCATCGGTATAGTTTTTCTCCTTTACACACTGATTTCCTTCCTCCTTAAGGGTCTTAAATAGTTTTTTATCTGTGAAGCAAAATAATAATGATGATGATGATGATTCGTGAGAAGCAGCCTTCGCATCAGCACCTATACCATCGTGATTACTTCTGTAAGGAACTCTTCCATTACAAATTAACTTGACCACACAACGCACAAAGCTAAAGTCTAAAAGGAACAGAACTTTGTGCACAAGTGAAGAGATAAGGCCATCATAAAGATGAAAACACAACTCTCTGGACAGTATCACTTCCAAATGAGAAAATGGGAAACCAGTGATTATGTAACCATACCTGTGCTCCCAGGAGACAAATATTCAGTGTTTGCTCAACATCTCTTGTGAAACAAATCACCCTTTATTTATTACTGGTTTTGGGGTCGCATCCTACAGTGCTCAGAGCTGACTCCTGGCTCTCTCTATGCTCAGGGATCACTCCAGGTGGACTCGGGGGACCCTATGGGGTCCTGGGAATCAACCATACAAGCTAAGTGCCCTCCCTGCTATGCCATTGCTCCAGCCCCCAAACACCCTTTAAAGTTGGCAGTGAGGGGGGTATGGTGCCACCAGCAGGTCAATCTGTACCTGTGAGGTGGGCGCATCAGCAACCTGATGGTGCCTTCAGACTTCTAGATACCCCAAAATTGCTGCCGTGCCTTTGGCCAGACCCCAAAATCTTGGGGACAAGCTTACCAAGAAAGTAAACAGCCAAAAGTTAGGTATGTGGGAGACACACCCACAAACCACCTCCAGCTCAGCTATATAACTGGAGGCAAGGCTTCCTATCCCTGATCAAACTCCTTAATAGCCATGATTCCAGAGACTCAGAAACAAATCTCGGAACCCAGTGGCTTTTGGCAGAAATGTGTCCCCACAGTAGGTTACTGGCACCGGGCCACCCCAGGGGGGAAAGGGTGCTATCCCTCCGCCTGCTCTCTCTTGGCAGCTCAGTGGCCACCATCCTCCAGAGACCATTGGAGAGTCAGGTTTGGGCCCGCAGTGACAAGACACGTGGGGCCTCACAGGACTGGGGTGGAGCCAGCCCTTTCCTCCCCACCCCAATGAGAACCCAAGTCGCCGCCCACGAACAGCCTCTCTGGTGCCTGATCAAGCTGCTTAATAGCCATGATCCCAGAGACTCAGGAACAAATCTCGGAACCCAGCAGTTTTTGGCAGAAATCCCTCCAGATTTAATTGTTAAAATTTCAGAATTCCAAAACCATGCAGCCACTACTGTGGCCACACAACATCATATGTTATTAATTGTAGGATAACACCGTTTTGTCCTTCCTCAGGTAGCTTAGGTTTATCGGGTCACACCCATCTAAGGACATTGAACTTGTATTGTAAGCAATGTCCTTTCTGTGTGGACACAGGAAGACAGTTAATATTATGCTTTGTAACTTGGGAG
>JAOXYA010029650.1:0-13057 GCA_028565675.1 Sorex palustris
TTACACTAAAATTTGTGCTGGTTCTTTCTATTTTGTGTTTCCTCGCTATTGCCAATGAGTACACACACACACACACACACACACACACACACACACACACACAATGATTTCCTTTCAGGTTACAGAAAGACTCCCTAATCATTGTGCAGAATTTGAAAAAGGCAGGAAACCTCAAGACCCTTTGACCACCCAGAGATAGAAATTTCTGGAACGTGTTCCATTTCCCTTAAGATGTAATTCGAATACTTTTGTAAGCTATGTTTTGTTGTTGTTGTTGTTGTTTGTTTTTTGTTTTTGTTTTTAAGCTGGAACAGAATTATTCAAACCCCTCGTGTTAAAAAGCATGCAACTGGGGTCAGAGAGACAGCACCGAGTTTAAGGTGCTTGCTGTGCATCTAGCCAACCCTGGTTTGATTCTTAGCACTGCTTGGTTAGACCCCCCACCCCGGGAGTGACCCCAGAGTACAGAGCCAGGAATAGTTCCTGAGCACCACTGGGTGTGACCTCCAAACCAAAATTAATTAACTGTACAACATTATGTCATTTTTGTACCAGTAGAGCTGACCTGGCTGAGTTAATCCAACAGACACTTTCTTACAAACACTGAATCCCAAAAGGCAAGATCACCTGCTGGGGCTCCCCAGCGTATGAAGCCCCAAGTCAGGGGGAGCCCTGGATTTCCACAGGGAACAGGGGTGCGTTTCTGGAAATGAAGAGGTCAACTTTTTTCGATTCACTCCCTGTAGGGAAGTTTCTGATGGAGGGAGAAAGGAAGTTCTTTCTCAGAACAACGAAGATGTATACACGTGTGTTATATGGATGTACTTGACACGCATTTGGAAGTTGAAGGTAACAGAAAAAATAACCATGAGGAGTCATGTAATGACCCAAGGAATGAGCCTGCCTCTCCACTCCTAGAATCCATGCAGCTGATTTCTTCAGCTTTTAGCATCTTCATGATCTCAAGAAATTCACAGATGCCCTGAAATAAAGAAGCTACATAGTACAGCATGTTAGTTGGTAATGTAGAGTCTGCAGGGCAGCTTCGTGTAGTGTATAGGGGAGAGGAGAGGGGAGGAAATTAGACTGGGATGGGATTAGACTGGGATGGGGTGGGATTAGACTAGGAGGGGATTAGACTGGGTGGGGAGGGGAGGGGAGAGGGTGGGATGGGATGGGACAGGATGGGAGGGGATGGGAGGGAATGGAATGAGATTAGAGTGGGATGGATTGGGA
The DNA here is from genome assembly GCA_028565675.1 of Sorex palustris. Classification (NCBI taxonomy): domain Eukaryota; kingdom Metazoa; phylum Chordata; class Mammalia; order Eulipotyphla; family Soricidae; genus Sorex; species Sorex palustris. The sequence continues at coordinate 1,237 of JAOXYA010029650.1, forward strand.
GGGAATGGGATTAGACTGGGATGGGAAAGGATGGAATCAGAGTGGGATAGGATGGGAGGGGAGGGAGGGGATTAGAATGGGATGGGAGAGGAGGGGATGGGGTGGGATAGGACAGTATAGGACAGGATAGGACAGGATAGAATGGGATGGGATGGGACAGGGTAAGGATGGGATGGGATGGAATAAAATAGGATGGGATGGGTTGGGATGGAATAAAATAGGATGGGATGGGTTGGGACAGAATAAGAGAGGATAGGATGGGATAGGACAGGATGAGATGGGATGGAATAGGATGGTGTACAGGGTGAGGGAGGCCACGGTGTGAGCGTACAGGCTAGGATACAGTGCAGTACAGTGGACAGGATGAGACAGTTCAGGCTAGTTGGTGTGTTGTAGCCTCTCATCCAGGGAGCTGGGCCAGGAGAATGCAGAGGTGAAGTTCACATGGAATGCAGCATATACAGCCTGGAGGATGAGATCGAACTTTCTCAAACTTTTTCTGACCATGGTCCCCTTCTGACTTTGTTTCCCTTCTGCAACCTCCCCACCCCACCCCGCAGCAGTCCTACTCGTTGACTCCCCAGTCTCATGAGAGATTGGGGTTGGAGTCTGGGTTCCCACATGCAACGCATGCACTCCAGTTCTTTGAGCTATCTTCCCAGCCCCCCACCCCAAATTAATTTTCAGTGCAGTGCACAAGAGGAGCCCAAGTCATTTGTTTTTCCACAAGGCACAGCTAATCTTCGTGTCATACATTGGGCTGGAAGAAAACTCAACTTCCAGTGGCCAGCCCGGCAAAGCCACAGCCCTCATTCTCACCCACCACCACCCACCACACTTGCCTTGCAAAGGCCCGACAGCTGAATGATGGAGGCAGTGACTGGGCCACCACAGACACAGGTGGGCGGTTGCTCATGGTTACTGGTCTGGGAATCAGAGGCCACACATGGGACAGCTGCCACCTGTGGGTGAGGCCCCTCAATGGCTTTGCAAACAGCTGCTCATGCAACTGTCATACTCACAATGGACCTGCATGTCCTTGGTTTTATATGTGAGGATGTTTGGGTCCTTGTGCTTCAATTACAACAGAAGAGGCCAAAGGGGGCCACCAGCCCCTTTTTAGAAATACTTAGTGCTCCCCTGGAAATTGACCTTCTTCAAGTTGAACCAACAGAACACAAACCCTGCCACTCCCCCCACCCTCATGCCACACCCTCTGGTGATTCCAGCATTGTCCCCCAACCTCAGGGGACAGTACTGCCCACTTTTTTTGGCTTTTGGGGTCACATCAGGCAATGCTCAGGGTTACTCCTGTCCTGGCAGTGCTTGGGGGACCCTATGAGATGCCAGGGATTGAATCCAGATCAATCTCATGCAAAGCCACCCTGCTGTGCTCTCATTCAGGCTTCAGTATAGCCCACTTTGGGAAACTGATCTTAAGGGGGAGGCAGTCCCTCAGCCAGTCCCTGGAGCCCTCCTTGGTCCATTCACTTCCTGGAGGAGCTATTTGGCGGGGGTGGGTGGTGGTGATGTGGTGGTGGTGGTGGTGGTGGTGGTGCTATTTGAACCACTTGGCCATGCTCAAGGTTGACTCCTGGTTCTGTCACTCCTAGCAGTGCTCAGGGGTGGCAATGCTGGGACTGGGACCTGGGATTGTTCTATGCGAAGCCTCAGCCCTACCCCCTTGGAACCAGTTTCCCAGAGTTCTTAATCTAACTTCAGAGTTGATAGTGTTCCAGAGGCATGGCTGTCACTTCTGACTGACCAAAAAGCTGTCTGCGCATTTGAAGGCAACTTTTGGGGAGGAAAGGACCCTAAACATCTGTCAGTTCCTGAAGACATGCTTAAGCTACTCAAATAAGCAAATAAGTAACTGTGAAGAATCAGAGTGAGAAGGCAATCCACTTTGGATCTCTGGCACCATATATGGTCCCCTAAGCCCTGCCAGGAGTGATCCCCACTCTTTTTTTTTTCAAATTAAAATTCACTATCAACAGTTCCTCAATAAGTGCAGGAAATTATCTATCTGGACAGGGAAAGTCCTAGATGCTCAGAGACTGGGTAAACACATTTAAATCCTCCATAGCTATTCAGCAAAATGCCTTCTGGGGCTGGAGCCACGGGACAGCAGGGAGGGCACCTGCCTTGTACCCCAGCATTCCGGGTTCGATCCCTGGCATCCCATATGGTCCTCTGAGCACCGATAGGAGTGATTTCTGAGTTAGAGCCAACAATAAGCCCTGGGCATCACCGGGTGTGGCCCCAGAACAAAAACTGGCAAACAAAAAACCTAACAAAATGCCTCCTGAAGGAATTGTACCCACGTTTGCACCTTCTGATCCCATTGGGAGAATCTGTTCTGATCTACACTGTCACTGCCAACTTGATGTGTTATCAAATCTTTTATCTTTCCTCATTTGAAAGATTCTATCAAAGGGGGAAAGCTATTGTTTTACCACTGTGTCACATCCGGGGGCCCTAAAAAAGTTTCTGTCACCTCAGTTCTGCCTCTGTGGACTAAATCCCTGCCATAGATAGGTATTCTGAAGAGAGGTCACTCAAGAAGGGTTCAATCACTGGTCCCCAAAAACCACCTGAGAAGACCGCCTAGCACAGAATCTGGAGGCCATGTGTGACCTAACCAACCTCCCCCTTAAATGTCCCCTCTCCCCAACAACCAAATATACTCTTTAATGGATTCAAAGAGCAGGGCAGAGAATTCTAGAGAAGGGTTTTCATGAAGATTTAGTTCTTTGGTTTTTTTTTTTTAAACGTATCCAAGCTGCTAGAAATGGCAAATGCTTCTCCAAGAGTGGCCCAGCCCCTCGTAACAGAGTTTTATTCCCACAAGTTAGAGCATGAAGGTGTTCCTGTAGCTATGTAGACAAACACTTTGTTATCGTTTTCCACGAAGCATTTGCCATGTCTGTGCGGAGAGGTGCTGTTTGCTTTCATCTGGGTGCTGAACTACAGATAGACATGATCAAATAAAGTCAAGACAAGAATCTTGCCTCATAAAAATCTTGCCTGGAGCATGAAGCAGCAACCTTGGCGAGGCTGGCCAAGTTTGTGAAATTCCTCAGCAAAGGTAGAAATTTCTGGCAAAAACAGAGATTGACAACCTTAAGTGTAAAAAGAAAGTTATATATTTAAAAGTTAATTTTTCAGAGGGGCCATACATGGCAGTGCATGGGGAAAGGATGCGGGGGCTAGTCAGTATTGGGGATGGAACTTGGGGTCTCATATATGGTTGGCATATAATCTACCCAAGTGTATCTTTTTTTTTCTGAAAAAAATATGTATTTTTTGGTTTTTGATCCTGGTTCTGCAACTCCGGAATCACTTCTGACAGTGCTCAAGTAACTGTATGAGATGTTGGGGATTGAACCAGGGTCAGCTGTGTGCAAAAATAATGCTTTACCTGCTCCTAAAAAAAATTTTTTTTCAACTAACCTGGGTCAGCCATATGCAAGGCAAATGCCCTACCCACTGTGCTATTGCTCCAGGCCTTCAATTTAAAAAATTTAGTGATCATTTAAAAAAATTGTTTTATGGTGCTTAGTCCTGTTTTACTTACTCCTGGCTCTGTGTTCAGGGATCACTCCTGGTGGGGATCAGGGGATCATTTGTAGGGTTGGGTACTGAACCTGGATTGGCTGCATGCAATAGTACTTTCTCTCAGGCCCGTAGGGGTCATTTTGATGCTTTGTGAATGTAAATGTTGAAAACTGTGTCTTGGATTCTGGGTTTGGGGGTTTGTTTAGGGGTGGGTGTGTGTGTGTGTGTGTGTGTGTGTGTGTCTGGAATCCAGCATAGGGCCTCACACATGGAACTCCTGGACTGCTGAGTTCCATCCCCAGCTATAAACCACAGCTCCTGATCGCCACGATTTCCTTCCTCTGTAAAGCCCAGGGTAAATAGTTTTTTCCAGGCGTGGATATTTTGGGTTGGTCACTTTGGCTCTATCTTCAACCATATTTGCAAGTGGTTGCATCAGACCAGAATGTTCCAGCCTTTGCTGCCGAAAGACAAAGATCCAGTCTTCACTCAGGGAACATTTATGGGAAGCTGGGCCAGGGGAAGACACTAAAGAGAGACACATAAACTCAGGACAGGCGCCCTAAGAGAATGGACAGGTCTAGATATAGTTCAGGTTTTGTTTTGTTTTGTTTGGCTTTTGGGGTCACATCTGGTGATGCTCAGTGGTTACTCCTGGCCCTGCGCTCAAGAATTACTCCTTGGCGGTGCTTGGGGGGCCTTATGCGGTGAAGGGGATTGAATCCGGGTTGGATGTGTGCAAGGCAAATGCCCTACCCACCATTGCTCTGGCTTTTCACAACTTTTACTTGGCTAGAAATGTTTTGAAAGAAAGTAGGGGCTGGAGAGATATTCAAGTGAGTAAGGGACTTGCTTTGCACGCAGCTGAACCAAGTTTGTTCCTTAGCACTCCCTCATAGGTTCCCCTGAGCCCCACCAGGAGTGAGCCCTGAGCACTGAGAATGGCCCCCATGCCAAACCAAAACTTTTTATTTTTACTTTTTATTTTTAAAGGGAAGTTTTGAGGAAACTAATACAGTTCTAGCCCTCAGAAGAGAAATCTGTGACCAAAAGCATGGATGAGACAGAGATTGAGCTCATGTACAAAGGGTAAACGTGGGTGGAATGGGTGAAACGCAACCCCCTTTTGCATTTCATACAAAGAAGCACATAAACTCCAGGTTTAAAATGATGGTAAGTGATCTGTGAATGTATCACAAAGTCTGAATAAACTCCACGCAGAAGAAAAATACGATAGAACAAAATGACAACGTATAATAGAAATTGAGAGCCTTATTTGAAGTTTGATTGTATAAAACACCCAGCTGTCAAAATCCCATTTCTTATGTGTTTTTTTTTAAGTTTATTTAATCTTCATGTAGACTTTGACATATAAGAATATAAACCGAGCAAAGAGAAGGGCTTTTTATCTCCTTCTTTGAGAACCTGAATTCATTCTTTTCATCATCAGGCATTCAAGAATAAAAGCCCCTGTGATATTTAAATAAGAAAAGTGAAAACATTGTTCATGTCTGAAAAAGATGTTAGAATTTATCTGTGTCAATTTTCTGCTGCTGGGGCATTAATACAAGGCAGATGTGAGCTCTTTCTGCTTTTTGTACTAACTAGAAACATTTCGTTATTTTCTGTTTCCCCCCCCCTTCCCTTCAGTTTAGAACTTTGGGGGTCCTGAACCAGTCACAATTACACATAGGTATTATCTAGGAGTTAAACAATGTAGAGAATCCAAAACATTTATCACTTAAAACTTTTGGTTTGGTTTGGTTTGGGGGTTACACCGGGTGGTTCCTGGGGCTCACTCCTGGCTGGATGTGCTTGAACTGGGATTAGCCAAATCCAAGGCAAACACCGTATCCACTGTACTATCTCTCCAGTCAAAGTTTTTTTTGTTTGCTTTTGTGTGTGTGTGTGTGTTTTTAGGGTCACATACACTGGGCTCAGAACTTACTCCTGGCTGTGCTCAGGGAGCACTCCTGACAAGGCTTGAGGGACCTTATGGGGTGCCAGGAATCAAAATCAGATTGGTCACATCCAAAGCAAGCTGTACTACCTATCTGACCCCTAAATTTTTGTTTTTAAATGTGAATTTTTTTTAATATTTAGCAAAAGTTGCCAGATTACTAGAGAATGTCCCCTGTTTCTTGAGTGTTAACCTCTTACATGAGCCCCGCATCATGGCCAACACCAGGAAAAGCAGGCTAATATGCTGATAGGTCACTATCACTAAGGACTTCATCGAATTTCACCCATTTTCTTGCTAATTTATTCTTGCCAAGCCAGAATTCCATTTCCGGAAGTCATTCCCTGATCTCCTCCAATGGGGTATAGTTTAACTCTTTCCTTGTCTTTCACCATCTGGACACTTCGGAGGGATATTTGTTGGTTTGTGGGTAGGATGCCCCCCTCTTTGGGTTTGTTTGCTGCTGATTAGATTTGGGTTACACATTTTTAGCAGGAAACACGCCAGAAGGGTTTACTCCTGTGTCTGCACTCAGGGATCACTCATGGCGTGGCTCAGGGAACCACATGGTGTACTGGAGATTGAACCCACATTGGCTGTGTGAAAGGCAAGCGCTGTTCCTGCTGTGCTATAGCCCTGGCCTCATGTGCACATCTTGAGGTACCCTTTGGGGGGATCGGGTTACATCTGGCAGTATTTGGGGGATCATATGAGATGCAAGTTATCAACCCAGGTTGGCCGTGTGCAAGGCAAACACCTCCCAAGCCCCGCTAAGGGTATTTTGTCTGTGGATATTTCAAGTTCAACCTGAGCAGAAAGGAACTCAGAATAGCCCTAGCATCCAGTCCCTTCGAACCCAGCGCCTTGTGTCCTATCTGTGCTGTTTCCGAAGCGGAAGCCTGGGAAGGAAGGGGTGTGGCTAAAACTGCCCAGTCCCCCAACCCCCACCCACCCTCCAGCAAGCAGGTAATTTCCTACTTTCTACCTCACCCTGAGTTTTGTTTCTCTTCTCTATACCACCAACTGCTTTTGTTCAGGTTCTTCTTGCTCCAAAGTTAACCCTAAACAAGAATTGGGGTGCGGAGAGTTTTTCTGGGAGGTAGGAAGGGCGTGCGGGAGCAAGAGGTGACTATCAGAGGCTTCTCATGAGAAGGTCCCCGACAGGGGCAACTAGGGACTCATCCTTGCCTCCAGCCCTGACTTTGGGGCACCAGGCCTCACAACTGCCTTCCTGAGGCCTAAGGAAGTAGGGGTAATTATCAACCAGCCTGAGCCTTTTCCTGGGGCCAGCACGTGTCCTTGATGGCTGCACACAGGAAGTCCGCAGCATGTGTGTGGCCAGAGAGCAGAGATCTCTGGGGATGGGAAGGGGAGGGCATCTCTGATAATAGGAGCTACCCCTTCATGCACCCAAACTTCTTGTCCAGCCTCTATTCTTGCTCCCTACTTTCTGCCAAACCCACTCTCAATTATTGTCCAAAGCAATCTTTGGTTTTTCGTTTTGGGGGCCATATCCGGCAGTGCTCAGGGCTTACTCCTAGCTCTGAGCTCAGGGATCACTCCTAGGAGTGTTCAGGGACCCTGTTGGGTGTCTGGGATTGAACCCAGTTTGGCTGTGTGGCTTTGTCACCTGCGTACTATCGCTCTGGCCTTACCAGAGCAAATTTGTAATTTTTTGTATGTAGGTTTTGTACCACACTTGGCGGTGCTTGGGGCTTATTCCTGGCAGTGCTCAGGGGACCATAAGTGGTGCTAGGGATCAAATCCAGGTCAGCCGCATGCAAGGCAAGCTCCCTACCCACTCTACTATCTCTCCAGCCCCCAAACAATATTTTTTCTTTAACTTATTTTTTTAAATTTTAATTTTGGGTCTTGGGCAATACTGGCAGTGCTTTGGGTTTACTCCTGACTCTGTGCTCAAGGATCACTCCTGACAGTGCTCAGGGGGGTTATATGCAGTGCCAAGGATCAAACAGGTGTCAGCCACAATCTAGGCAAGTGATTTAAGCCCAAAGCTAGACATTTTTGCTTGCAATTTTTTTTTGGTGGGGGTGGGGGAAGGAGAACACCCAGCACTGCTCAGGGGCTATTCCTGGCTCAAGAGAGTTTGGGGAACAACACATGGTGCTGGAGATTTGACCTAGGGTTGACAGGTGGCAAAGCAAACCCCTTTACCCCTGTACTAAATCTTGCTCCCCAAAACGATGTTTTTTTTTCTTTTTTTTGCTTCTTGGGTCACACCTGGAGATGCACAGGGGTTATTCCTGGCTCTGCACCCAGGAGTTACTCAGTACTCAGCAGTGTTCAGGGGACCATATGGGATGCTGGGAATCGAACCTGGGTTGGCCGCATGCAAGGCAAACGTCCTACACGCTGGGCTATCTCTCCAGCCCCGAAAGTGATCTTTCTTAAATAGATTTTTCTCCGATGCCACATAATCAAGTTGCTCGTTACCTTCCCATTCTTTTCAGAGCATGCAGCACTTCCTCTGTCCCCACAAAACATTCACTCACTCATGCTCAGACCCGAGCCTGGATGCAGACTCAGGGACCCTCTGCTAGCAGTGCTCTCCCAGGGCCCTGGACCCACAGACTCTCTGCCAAGACTTCTCATAAATATTCAAAAACATTTATTTGATTGTCTTAGAGCCAGGCAAGGAGTTAAAACTGGAGGATCAAGAAGGCAATCAAGGTTCTCATTTTTTTCTAGGAGGTTATGCTCTGCAGGGGTGGGGCCTGGCTCCCCTAAGGAAATGGGTATTCTCCCATGAAGGGGAGGGTCTCCGAGAGGATGATGCCAAGGGAAGAAAGGATGGAAGTAAAGAGGTTCACCTGCATACAGGTGGTTTTGAAACCATGTGACTGCATGCAGAGAAAGTTCTCATGTTTCTAAATGGGGGTGGATGAGGTGTCTGGTGGGGGGATGGGGGATTAAGCCACTCAAGGGGTTATAGGCACCCCTGCCCCCTGGGGTGCTTGGATTTATTCTTCAGACCACAATTGGAGTGGGGAGCATGCAAATGACCCAAAGGGCTGGAGAGTGTAATGCTTGTGTTAGGATCTGGGTTCGAGTTCTCTGAATTTAATGACCTTTGAGCAATGCCAGATGTGAACCCCCCCTTGCCCCATAAATAGTATAAAACTCATTTAAGACTCATCTTTCTCAATTTGCTGTGATGGCCTCCTCCAAAGAACTTTGCCTAATTATCTTAAATACTCCCCATCTGGTTTGTGTGTGTGTGTCTGTTTGTGTGGGTGTATACACACATTGTACTGTCCCTGTGTGTGTGCTTGGGGCGGATGTTGCTGCAGGGACCACGCGGTGCCAGAGATTGAACACCTATCTCCAGGTGCAAGCATCAGCTTCCTCTTTTAAGAATCTCATGGCCCCTGGCGAGTAGCTTTAGGTCTGTCTCTGCCCATAGTTGGCCATTGCTTTGGACCGGTGACGGTGGTTCCTGCACCCAGGCTGAGCGCCTCAGACCCATGCAGCTGTGCCAGGCCAGAGAGCGTGGGAGGAGCGACAGCTGCGGCCTCTCTGAAGTTCCCTCCAATGCCCCAGGCCTGAGAAAAGAACTACTCGGCACACAGTCTGCGTCCGCCAGAGTGTGAGCACCGGAAGCCACTGGGACGTGATCTTAGGTAAGATTTTTTGTTTTGGGTCCACACCTTGCAGTGCTCGGGGCCTGCTTCTGGTTTTGGGCTCAGGGATCACTCTTGGTGGGAACCCTATGGTTCGAATTTCTGGAGGTTCTGAGCATTCAAGACAAGCACTTTCTACCCATTGTACTGTCTTTCTGGTCCTGGGTCAGTTTTGGAGACCTGATAGGCTCTGATGAACACCTAAAATGAACCGGTTCTGAAAATGACAGATGATAGTGACTGAAGCTTTGCTTAGTCTAACAGCGATGCTGGAGCATTCAGAAACCTTTTTATTTCCTTTTTCCCCTTTGGTTTTGGGGCAACATTCGGCAGTGCTCAGGGCTTACCCCTGACTCTGCACTCAGGGATCACTTCTGGAGGGGACCCTATGGGTTACCAGATATTGGACCCAGGTTGGCCATGTCCTACCTGCTGTACTATGTCTCTGGCCCCAGAAACATTTTCTTTCTTGCTGCTTCCCATTCTCCCTTGCATCTTTGCTACTATCTCCTCAATTTCTAGAGAAGGTCTTGGATATGTAGAAGACTTTGTGGGGAGGAAGGGTGAGGTTCTTTTACTTTTTTGCTTTTCTGCAGTCACCACCAGCTCTGGGAATGTGTGGCCTGGCTGTCTCCTACCCAAGAGAGCTGTTCAGTTTCTACACTTGGGGTTATTAGGGTGATGTTAGGGGGTGAAAATCTCTTCCAACCCCTCAACTCACCTTGCAGGGGGGCAAGAGTAAATGAGAAAGCCTGGCCATCTGTCACTCCATCTCAGAGACTTGACTGCAGAAGAGAAGGGTCAAACTCAATTCCTCCCAGAGGAGAGAAGCCATATGGAGCTAGCCGGACTTGCAGCTTCTGGACGAGTAGAGGCATTGCCTCATGCATTTCCACAGGAAATGCTTTATACCAATTTGTTTTTGTCTTTTTTTTGGGGGGGGGGAAGAGAGGGGGCAGCTGCTGTTGGTGTTTGCTGGCGGAACCATTCACTGTGGCGATTGAACCCAGGACTTCTTGTGTGACTGTCCAACAGATCTATACCAAATTGAAGTGTGAGGGGAACCGGGTCACACCTGGTCCCTCTGGCTCTGAGCTCAGAGTTCATTCCTGGTACTGCACCCAGGGGATCTAACCCTGGTCAGCTGCATGCAGGGCAATCTCCTTCCCTCCCGTACTATCTCTCTGCCCCAGTCCCTGCTTGCAGACCCAATGGCCGGGCCCCTCCTGCTTTTGCAAGGCTTTGAACTGAAATCCAGGCGGGTCCCCAGTGCTCATGGGGCTGTGCAGGGGTCCTTGAGAGAGGAAGCCGCAGCCTCCACTCTTCTCCTTCACCCCCCACTTCCTCCGTCTGTCTGTCTGTCTGTCCGTCCGGCGGCAGTGGTCCTGGTGGGACAGAATGTCTCATGTCCGGATGACATGGGCCAGCTGGCTTTGTGCCCGTGTGACACAGGCACCTGGGAGGAGGGAGCGCGGATACTGGCTGTAAGGTGGTGCCGACCTCTCCCTCCCCGCCAGATAATGCAAAGCCCGAACCGGGCTCCCCACTCATCAGTCTCTCGATAAAAATCCACCCAGCCCCGCCTACCCTTCTCAACCAGAGCGACTGTGCGGGGGTTCAAGTTCGCCCTGACCTCGCCGAGTCACAATCAGCGTCCCACTTCCCTCTGCTCCGGTGCAAAAAATGGGAAGAGAAACCCAACGGGCAACTGGGGGAGGTGGTGGGGCCACGCCTGCGGGATCGAGCCAGGTCCAGAAGCCCAGCGGGCGGCGTCACCCCGGGGCCCTTCCCGCTCCCCTCTCGTCGTGCTCGCTCCGGGGCGCGAGCACAGGTGCGGCCGTGACCACAACGAGGGCGTGGGCGCGGTCAGCCGAGGTCCGCGGGGGCCCAGCGCGCCCCGTGGGCGGGGACCTGGCTGGGGCCCCAGGCGGCCGCCCGGGGTGTCTGCGCCCGCGCGCCCGCAGGACGCCGCCGGGCACTCGCCGCCCGCCCCGCCCCCGGGCCCGCCCTCGGCGCCCCGGATTGGTTGGAGCGGGAAGCTACGCGCGGCGATTGGCCACGCGCCGCGTCAGTACGAGCCGCTCCCGGCCCCCCCCGCCCCGATTCCATCCCGCGGGCTGGTGTGGAAGGCCGCTGTGAGGAAGGCGCGACGCTGCCGGCCGCCCCGCCCTGGGAGGCGCCCGGGCCCTCCTCAAGTGACCGGCCTCGCGTCCAGGAGCACACGGCGCTTCAGAGGGGAGCGCGCCGGCAGCCCCCGGCGCCAAACCGCCGTCACCTCCTTCCTGTGCCGGGTGATCCGTCGCCTCACCCACCCGGAAAAACATAGTCCGCCCCTCACGCCCTTGTGCCGCCGCTATTGGCTCCCGAGTAGTGCGGTCCAGCCCGCCCGGCCGAGGGCTCTAGGGTCGCCCCCCGCCCGGGGAAAAGCGACATTAAAAACCCTACACCGACGAGCCGAGGCAGGCGGCGGCGAGGCCGGCGGAGGGACACGACGCGCGCTCACTGCACTGCGCACGCGCGCCGTCCAGCAACGAGTTCCGGCCGGGCCGGGGCCGCGGCCTAAAAATAGCGCCGGTGTGGGGATGGGAGAGGGATGGCTTCAGCTTTGTGCTGAGCCGTGCGGCTCAGCTCCCGTCCCGCGCAGATCAGGGGTAAAAACCGG
>JAOXYA010029679.1:0-13056 GCA_028565675.1 Sorex palustris
TTTTTTTTTTTTTTTGCTTTTTGGGTCACACCCAGCGATGCACAGGGGTTCCTCCTGGCTCTGCACTCAGGAATTACCCCCGACAGTGCTCAAGGGACCATATGGGATGCTGGGAATCGAACCTGGGTTGGCCGCGTGCAAGGCAAACGCCCTCCCCGCTGTGCTATCTCTCCAGCCCCGCGCCTCTTGTTTTTAGTTCCCTCCCCTGCCCTTTCTTGCCTGCTGGCGTTGCTGCTCCTTGGCAGGGTCACGCATTTGGTGGGGGTTGTCGCAGTGCCCGTGCACACGCTCCAGGGCGTCACAGCTCCAGCTGTGGTGCAGCTGGCAGACCCGGGGAGTGCAGGACTCGAGACAGCAGAGCTGCCGTGTGGCACACGTGTGGGAGCCCAGGGGCTGCAGCTCGCGACCACGTAGGCGCCGCATCACGGCTGTTCTCTGGGTCTCTGTCAGTCTTCTCGTCTTCTTTCCACGAACACCACGCTTCCTGAATTGCCGGGCTGGAATCTTGTTGCCTCATCCTGGAAGTTTTCCACCTTTGTTCTCAAGCGAGAGTACCTTGACCCTTTGCGCAAGTCGTGAAAACATTTTTGAATCGGCTCGGTGTCTCTGTGGACGTGCCTGGGATGGGACGCCAGAAGCCTTCCACCTGGAGAGCGGCATCCGCGGGGAGGAGTGACGCTCGGTGTGGCCTTCTGGCCTGATACCTCCGCTTTCTGTAGGTGCTCTCGGGGCTTTGACTAGAGGACTCACAGCTCCTTGACTCCTTTGTTTGCTTTGGGGCCGCCCCCCAGCGGTGCTCAGGGATGACTCCTAGCACCGTGCTCAGGAATCACTCCTGGCAGGGCTCGGGGGCCTGTCAGGTGCTACCGCTTGTGGCAGTATCTGACAGAGGGCCGAGGTTCCGTGCTCGGCCCATGGGTGAGGCTGTGCTGGGGTCCTCCCGCGCTGGGCACCACCAGGGCTGCCCCAGCGGCACCGAGAGGCCATGGTGCCCTGGCCAGTTGCTCTCTCAGTCGAGTATTTGCTGCATGAAGCAGAGGATGGTACTTGGGTTCCGAGGTCCCACATACTCCATCCATTTTCTCCCCGACCCCCACCCCACCCCCGCACTCCCGCTGCGCCCCGGTCTTTCTCTCTCCCTTCCCTCAGGCTCTGTCCTTCCCTCGGGCGTGTCTGTCTCCCTCCCGGGATCTGGGGGACAGTCCCGTGCCTGCCCGGGCCGTCTCCCCGGCCACTGACTTTTCTCGCGGTGCCGGGGCAGAACCCGGAGCTCCCGTGTGCACGACCGCGTCCTTCGCCACCCGTTGTCCCTGGCCCTGGCACTGTGGTGCGCCTGCCCTCGCTTTGTGGCATTGTGGATGGGGTTTAATTTTAGATCTGCGTCTGGCACCGTCGCCTGAAGATGCACCCAAGCCGTTGGCGTTGGCTTCCCCGCCCGGGCCGGCTGCTGCCATGTCTCCTCCTTGTTCGCCCGAGAAGTCTCGATTTTGCCTTCAGTTTTGAGAAAAGCTGTGGCCCCTCCCGCCACGCTGGGGGCCCAGAGGTGCCGGCTGCCGTAGGCCACTGGCTCCCTTCCTCTGCTTCCGAGAGAAGTTCCAGTCCCTTGCTGGTAGGGTCCCCGCGCCCCCGGGGAACCTGCAGAGCTGCCAGGCCAGTTGGGGGCTTGGTGCGGGACTCCCAGGCAGGTCTCGAAAACATCATCTCAGAGAAATGGGCGGGGGGAGGGACGGCAGGACAGCGGGCAGGGGGCGAGGCCAGCAGTGTCTTGGGGAGGTCCCAGCAGCTTCTCACGGTGGTCCTGGCCTGCCTCTCTGCAGACGGAAACCTCAGGAAGCCCTGAGCTTTGGTGGTCCTTTCCTGCGCCGACCCGACCCGTGGCTTCTCGGCGCGCCTGTGCCGAGGGGGTCTCCGTCGATGCTGCTTGGCCGCTCCCCCTCCCTGTGCCCTGTCTGTGCTCCCGGCCCGGCGGGCCCATAGGCGTTCTGGGTTTCTCTCCTGTCTTCGGGCCTGTCCCTGGCCTTTCTGCTCAGCCACTCGGGCTGCCGCTAAGCCCGTGATCAAGTTGGTGCCGGATCCTGCAGTTCCCGGTCTCCGGCCCGGCTGATGCTCGCTCGGTGAGACCTTTCCTTGGGCCAGGCATGTTTGTGACCGGGTCTGGCTGCCACCTGACAACTTTCGGGCCGCCTCTGGTTCTGGTTCTGTTTCCTTTTATCCCTGTGACACCTGCTTCCCCCCTTTGGTTGGCATGTTAATCGAGGGCTGGACACTCAAAGCTTTTCCTTGGCGTGGGGGTGACCCCTTCTGCCAGAGGCGTGGCCAGTGTATTCCCAGCCACGGATGCACCTGCAGGTACACAGATCCGTCCTCTCTCCAGGCGTCTGTCTGCAAGTGGCAGCCGTGCTGAGTGGGGAGCGTGGGGTCGTCACTGTCTGAAGCAGCATGTGGGGGTCTCGACCACCATCTTTCTTGACCTGCGCTGCAGGAGAGCAGGAAGAGTCCTGGTCTTGGCTTCGCACTCCTCGTTCTAGACCCAGGCTGGAGCCCCGGGGCAGGGCTTCCTGGTGGCAGCTCAGTGACGTTTGACCATAGAGCAGATCGGGCATTTATTTGCCTGCCCGTGGCCACCCTGGTATTGACCGCAGCACCCCATATGGGCCCCAGTTCCCTCCGGGGTGAACCCTGAGCGCACAGCCAGGAGTAAGGTCCTGAGCACCTCTGGGTGTCGTCCAAAAAAGAAAGATCGGAAAAAAGACTGCTTTAAATTTCCTCCCCAGTTTCATTTTCGAGGAGAAACGCAGCTCTTGTCCTTCAGGTCTGGTGCGAGGGTTTTTCAGCCTTCCTGCGCGTCCCGCGTGGACAGTCCTGCATGCTGTGTCCTGCGTGCAGTGTCCAGGGGCCTGAGCCCCACCTCGGACACCTCCGTGTGGGCGAGCTTCAGGGTCCTGGCCATGAGGCAGCCCCCATGCTTCCTACACGTGTGCCCCCCCGGGGTGCCGGCTGCACTCTGGGGGCGGCTCTCCCCCCGGGACATCGGGGCCCTTCCATGGGTTTTCTGTCTTGTCACCCAGCTGAGGGCCGGGCAGGCTCTAGAGCCCCTCGGCCCAGGGGTGGGCAGTGGGGCACCCCCACCCACTGGCCTTGTCCACCATGAGAGCTGGACCGGCCAGGCCCTCCCCAGAAGACGGCCCTGCCACCGCAGGCGCCTGGCAGTGACCTTCCCGGGCGGTGCGTTGGCGACACTGCCCAGTGCTCAGCGGTCACGGTGAGCTGAGGTGTCGCGAGGGCCTGCCCCGCTCAGGGTCCCCTTTCATGCAGACCCCCAGTGCCCCACCGGGCCCTTCTTCACCCCGAACGCTTGTTTTCTGACCCCAGACTGTCCCCCGCGATGGGGTTTTCCGGCCTCCCGTCTGAGCCGTTCCTCCTCGGAGGGGGAAATGTGTAGGGGTCAGTGTTGGGGGCTGACCAGGGGCTCACAGCTTCTGGAGGTCATTTCGGGAGACAGATAGACAATGTTTCTGGCCACACCCGGTGGTGCCCAGGGCGTGCTCCTGGCTCGGCACTCGGACCTCTCCTGGTGGTGCTCAGGGCACCGTGTGGGGCGCCGGGGATTGAGCCCACGTTGGCCGTGTGCCAGGCGCGGGCCCTCCCCCGTGCCATCAGCGTTTCCAGTCCCAGGCAAGAAGATTGTTGATTTGTCTTTTCTTTACGAATTAAAGTGCCTTTCCCCCTTATTTCATGTTTCTATATTTTGTTTCATCCTGTTTTGATTCCTAACAAGACTATTTTATTTTATTAAGCCTGGGAGGGGAAAAATAGAAAATGGCTTCAGCATTTTAATACCCCGTTGTTAGAATCCCCCGACAGAGTGACGTTGGAGAATTTCTTGGCAGTTCTTTTTTTGGTCCTGGGATAAATATATCTGAAGCTCCGTAGTTAGAAACTTGGGCTTCAAGGAACGTGAAGTTGGAGACACGTGGTCTGAGAGGCGATCCATTTGCTTCTGTTTCTTCTTAATCGGCAGGCTGACTGCATTTCCAAGTACTCAGCACTTTGTCGCGATTGGCCTGGGGGGCAAAGGTTCCCCCAGGCCTGCGCGCACCCACCCCACGGCGGGTGTCCTTGGCTGTGTCCCTTCCTGTCCCGGGGGCCTGGCCGTGGCTCGGGAGTGCCCGTGGGGAGACGCAGGCCGAAGGGCTCCGTCGCAGGTCCCTGGCAGCTGGACGGACCCCGCGGCCCGGAGCCTTCCCCGCTGCTGGCCGGGCTCCTGCGGTTCCCTGCAGGAAATTGCGTTTTGTCTGAAAATAAGCCAGGGCTCTTGAGGCATGTCTGTTTTTTCAAGTTTTCCTTCTTGGCAGTGGGCTGGGAATGGGCCCAGCATCCGGCTGCCTTGTCCTCGCAGGCCTCTGTCGGTGGGAATGCGGACTGGCGCTGGGCAGTGTCCACCGAGGCTCAAGGGCCACTTCAGGCCACTCGGAACTGCTGAGCCTTCTCTTTCCTTGAAATCTTAAGATGCTGTTTAGGGGTGTGTGGGTGTGTCCCCGTCCCCGGCCACACACACACGTGCACACGGCCCGACGTGGCTGGGACGGCCTGTCTGCAGCCTGAGTTCTGGGCCTCCCGGGTGCCTGTTTCCTGCCTGTCCGATAGAAACTCTGTGTGTGACTCGGTGAAGCCGCGTGCTGCAAAGCGGTCAGCTGTGGGTGGCAGCGTGCTCTGTGGTTTGTGGCCTCGGGAGCTGCCACCTCCTCCTGGCACTGTGACGGACAGCAGCGGCCGCCACGTGGAGGGCGGGCGAGCTGGCCTGCCGGTCCCTGGAGCGCCCCGCACCCCGGCTTCCGAGCCTCCCTTCCCCTCCCCGCGCCCCCCCACCCCCACCCCACAGCGGCACCCACCCCTCTTCACCTGGCGGGAGCACGTGTGGGGGTTCTGTGGGACAAGCCCGTGCGTGGGGTCAGCACCGCAGACCGCGAGGGTGGCCTCGGGAGAGCCCCCGTCCTGGCGGTCAGCGGGGCCTGCGAAGGCCCCTGCGGCACACCCTGCCCTGCCCACTCTTCCTGCCCACTCTTCCCGCCCACGGCCCTCGACTGGCCTGTCCCTGCGTGCCCGATCTGCGGTGGCTTCCTCGCCCGGGGCGGCTGCGCTGAGCGCTCTGTCCGCCTGGCCCAGGGCCCAGACAGACCCCCTTCACTGTTGGATTGTGTGTGTGTATGTGTATGTGTGTGTCTGACTGTCTTGTGACTGTATGTGTTAGCGTCTGCATCGACGTCTGATTGTGACTGTGTCTGTGACCGTGTCTCTGACTGTGACACAGTGTCTGTGTGACTGTGTGTGACTGTGACTGTGTCTGTGACTATATCTGTACCTGTCTGTGACTGTGTGTGTCTGTGTCTGTGACCGTGTCTGTGGTTCCGTCCACTTCTTCACCAGATCCCTGGTGACAGCAGGAGCCTCTGCTCTCGTTCCTTCCTGGGCCTCCTTCCCTGGTGCCTGGCAGGGGTGACATGCGGGTGAACGCTGGCCTTGGACACCGCCACACCAAGTCTCCCTCCCGTGGGCTGGGGGAGCAGCCTCGCCTTCCCCTGCCAGTCCTCTTGCCCCTTGCTCGGGCCTTCGTGCCCGGTGCCCAGTGCTCGGCTCACGTTCTTCTCCCTCCCCGGGCCCTGCTGTGGCCACCCCCTTTCCTACGCCTGCGCCCGCAGACCCCGGCTCTGGCCAAACCAGTCCGTGCACCCGCGCCCGCACCGCGCTGCCTGGCCCCCGCGATTCCCTCCTTCCCGTCCTTCTCCCAGACGTTCCCGAGCGTGTCTGTGGGGGCAGGGGCGCGGCCCACTGTGTGTCTGGGCTGGTGCCCGCCCGCCTTTCCCACGGCCGCGGGCCCAGCCGCCCAGGACCCAAGCGCCCTTTGCCCGTCGCCGCCCTGCCCTGCCCGGGCCTGTGTGCGCGTGCGGGCCCGAGGGCTGCCCGCGGCCGGGGGCGCAGGGCCGGATGGGGCCCGGAAATGGGTCTTGTCCGAGCCGCCCGACACCCCAGCTGCCTTCTGGCCCGTGGCCTGCCAGGTCGGCTCCCTGCCTGTGCTGCCCTCCCCAGAGCTGCTCGCTTCCACCTGGCGGGGGGGGGGCGGGGGGGGCGTTGCTCGTGGTTTTCTGTTTGTCCTGGGGGCCGGGGGCGGCTGTGGGTGAGGGGTGCAGAGCAGAGCCGGCCAGCGTGCAGGCCCCAGAGAGGGGCGGAGCAGCAGTGTGGCCAGGGCTGGGGTGGCTGTTAACGGGCTGCTGTCTTTTGGGGTTCAGATTCAGGAGACCACCCTGAGGGGACTTTCAGGTGCCCCGCTGGGTCTCAGGCTTTGACAGGGGCACGACGCGGGACTGGAGCGTCCGTGCAGCAGGGCGTCTGCCTTGCACGCGGCCAAGCCAGGTTTGAGTCCAGTACCCCGTGTGGTCCCTTGCGCACTGCCAGGAGGAGCCCCTGGGCAGGGTGGGTGTGTCCCCTGCATGCCACAGCGCCCGCTGCCCCCTCTCAGTGGCTGATCTCAGGTGGGTCCGGGTCTGCACACACCCTGGGCTCCTTGGGCTTGTGGTACCCTTGGCCGCCAGGCAGGGCTGTGCCCAGCAGTGCTTGACACAGGACAGGGCTGTGGTCCAGATGAGCCCGTGGCCTCAGTCATGCACGTGTGCATCGTCACAGCCTGGCCCTCGGCAGGGACCTTGCAGTGACCGGGGCTCCCACTTAAAGCAACGGGTCATGAGTTCAGAACTGCCCTGGGGTCTTCCCTCAGCAGCAGCCGCTGCTTTGAGCTCGGCCCTGCCAAACTCTGTGTGTGCGTGTGTGTGTGTGTGTGTGTGCGTGTATCTGTATCCCATGATGTGAAAGGCACGTGGGTTGGCCTAGTAGCGAAGGACGGTGGGACAGGGTAGGAACATTTGAATGGGGCAAGTTCCTTTTTAAAACCAGATACGGGCCGGGCCGAGTGCTCACCCGGCAGTTCTCCAGGGGGACCCTAGTGCCTCGGCAGTGTGGAGCTTTCTTTCCTTCTTCCCCCCCCACCCCCCACGGATCCCTCCCTGCGTTTGTGCTCGCCACAGAGAAGCTTCTTCGGGGGCCCTTTCCCGAGGCGCCCCCCCCCCCACACACACCCCCTGGGAGGAGCCTGCACCGAGCCCTGTCGAGAGGCGAACGGGGCCGGGCACCGGGGCCTCTTGCCCGTCCTCCCGGGCACCAGCCTTCGTTCCCTGGTGCTGGGACTGGCTTCGCCCGTCTCAGGCCCTGGCCACTGACCGCTCCCTCACCCTCTTGCTCTCGTCTCCCAGGAGTTCACGGCCCTCAGCAGGGCGCTCAGCGTGTGCCGGGAGCAGCTCCACGAGCGGGAGGAGGAGGTTGCCGAGCTGAAGGCCGAGAGGAACAACACCAGGGTGCGTCTGCGGGCCTTGCTGCGGGACCCCGCTTGCCCTCTGCGTGGGCGCGACTGTTGTCCTTTCCCGGGCGGGAGCCTCCGACTCGGGCTCCGCGAGGGCGTGACTGTCAGTGCTGCGGCCTTGCCTCTCACGCGGCCTCTTGTCTCTGCAGCTGCTGCTCGAGCACCTGGAGTGCCTGGTGTCCCGGCACGAGCGCTCGCTGCGGATGACGGTGGTCAAGAGGCAGGCGCAGTCGCCAGCCGGCGTGTCCAGCGAGGTGGAGGTCCTCAAGGCACTCAAGTCCTTGTTTGAACACCACAAGGCCCTGGATGAGAAGGTCACTAGCCCCTGCCGCAGGCCGGGCTCCCACGGGAGGGGCCTCACCCTCTCATCACCTGGGTGGGGGGGCCTCACCCGATCACCCTGGGGCCTGACCTCATGACCACCACTTGGGTACCCTTGCCCAATCATCACCCTGTGCCGGCAGGTGCGTGAGCGGCTGCGGCTCGCCCTGGAAAGGTGTTGCTTGCTTGAGGATGAGCTAGAATCCACGCACAAAAAGGTGAGTGAGTTCCCGGGCCGGCTCGTCCACTGTCGGGGCATCCGGAGAGAAGCTGTGTTTGTGGGCTCAGGCCATGTGCGGGCACAGCGCCGTTTCTTTTTTTTTTTTCTTTTTGGGTCACACCTGGCGATGCACAGGGCTTACTCTTGGCTCTGCACTCAGGAATCGCCCCTGGCAGCGCTCATATGGGATGCTGGGAATCGGACCCGGGTTGGCCGTGTGCCAGGCAAAGGCCCTCCCCGCTGTGCTCTTGCTCCAGCCCCGGCGCTGTTTGTTTCTGTCGCACGCTGTCCTCGGTTCTGGGAAGGTTTCCCAGAGGGGCTTTGTTGTTTCCCTCCTGTTTATTCTCTTTTTTTTGCTTGCTTCATTTAGTTAACGATTCTTAAAGAACAGAACAACCAGAAAAAAACAGTGACTGATGGGGTGCTCGAACTCGACCACGAGGAGGAAAAGGCGCCGAGCACCAATGGAAAGGCAAGTTCAGGCTCTGGCCTTGTCTCCGTCGCCTGCCTCGCGTGGGACCTGTCCGTGTGCCTGTGGACGGTCTGTCGGTCTGTCGGTCTGTCTGCAGACTGTCGAGGGCCTGTCTGCTTCCCTGCCCCGGCTCTGAGCAGCGGGGGGTGGTGCCCAGTTACTCGACATTTGTGCCCCCCCGGGAGGTCTCTGTTTCCTCCTGCCACGTGGCGGCCCCCTCTGCCCACAGCGCTCCTCTGGCGGCTCCCTGGGCCCCGAGGAGGACCTGGCCAGGGTCCTGGAGCTGCAGGACATCGTGGACAAGCAGTCGCAGGAGCAGACCCAGATGAAGGAGCGCCTGACCGCCCTCTCGAGCCACGTGGTCGAGCTGGAGGAGGACCTGGACACGGCCAGGAAGGACCTCATCAAGTCGGAGGAGATGAACAGCAAGCTGCAGCGCGACGTGCGCGAGGTGAGCTGGACACGGGATGGACTCCTGTACAGTGCTCCCACGCGCCGCCCACAGCCTTCTCACGCGGCACGCACACGCACCAACCCCCACCCCAGCAAGACCACCCTTTGCGGGAGAACATTTCACAATTTGGGGAATTTTATTTTTATCACTTTAGTGTTTTGGTTTGGGAGCTACACACAGCCGCTCGGGGTCGGTCCTGGTGGGACGGAGGCCGTTCGCCTTACCGCGGTGCTCTCCCTCAGCCCCAGTCTGTACATTACAGAAGCGTTCCAGGCTAAAAGATTGGCATGTTGGGGCTGGAGCGATAGCACAGCGGGTAGGGCGTTTGCCTTGCACGAAGCCGACCCGGGTTCGATTCCCAGCATCCCAGAGGGTCCCCCGAGCACCGCCCGGGAGTGATTCCTGAGTGCAGGAGCCAGGAGGAACCCCTGAGCATCACTGGTGTGACCCATTAAGCAGAAAAAAAAAAAAAAGATTGGCATGTCTTTGGCATCTAGTCGTGTCACCTTTGGCAGTGAGTAATAGACGGCTTGTACAGCAGACTTAAGACGCAGGTTTGGGATTCTCTTTCGGAGCCGTGTCACTTCCTCACATGTTTTTCCCTAAAGGCGCTCTCGAGGTGCTGCCAGAGAGGTGGAACCGCGGGGAGGGTGCTGGCTGTGCCCCCGCCACCTGGGTTTGATTCCCAGCCTTTCCCAAGTCCCCTGCGCCCAGAGCCAGGACTGAGGCCTGAGCACGGTCAGGTGTGGCCCCGAAACCAGAAGGAAGAATCTAGAAAAAAAAAACTAAATTTGGGGCATGGCGTGAAGACAGGCTCATGGACACGCGTGGCTGGGGTGGGACCCCCCGTGGGCTTCCCGGCAGCCGCAGGCCTTCTGACCAGTGCGCTCTATCTATCCTGTGCCGCCCGCCGTAGGCCATGGCCCAGAAGGAGGACATGGAGGAGAGAATCACCACTCTGGAGAAACGCTACCTCGCGGCCCAGCGGGAGGCCACCTCCGTGCACGACCTCAACGACAAGCTGGAGAACGAGATCGCGACCAAGGATTCCATGCAGCGGCAGGTGGGCGGCCCTTCCCATGTGTGGGGGGCGGCAGGTCTCAGTGTCCTCCCGGGAAATCCCACCTGCCAGGCCTCGAGTTCCCCGCGGCCCCTTGGCGGAGCGCGGACGTTTTCTGAGGGAGCAGAGGCGGGCGGCGCTCCCTCGCGGCTGGCTAGAGCCCGGCCGGGTGCTGGTGGCGGCTTAGGAAAGCTCGCGGTGGGGCTGGAGAGAGAGCACAGCGGGTGGGGCATTATTTGCCTTGCACGCAGCCGACCATGGTTCAATCTCCAGCGTTCCATTTGGTCTCCTGAGCACTGCCAGGAGTGACTCCTGAGTGCAGAGCCAGGAGTAAACCCTGTGCATCGCCGGGTGTGACCCAAAAAGCCAAAAAAAAAAAAAAAAAGCTCTCGGTGAGGATGTGGAGCCCCGTGAGAGCCGGCAGGGGCAGGGAGGGCAGAGCCCGCTGTCCGGAGAGCGTCTCAGGTCTCGGGGGAGTTGCCCGCAGACCCAGGATAAAAGCAAGCAGGCAGCGGCTGGGCCTGGCCTCCTTATGCCCCGTCAGCCTGGCTCTGCCCTGTCGCCCGGTTCTCAGGCACCGCCGCCCGCCATGGCCCACAGAGTGGCAGCTGGTGTGAGTTTTACTGCACAGGTCACAGGGTAGTTACCACGATGCTCTCAGAGACTAGGCAGCGAGTATGACGCTGATGGAGTATCTCTGCATTAGAGCAGCGGGTCTGTACCTGCGGATGCGGGCGCCAGGAGAGACACGCCGGCTGCTCTCCTGTTGGGTCTGGGCGTGCGGCAGCTCTAGGGGCTGTCCTGGCCCTCCTGGAGGCCGCGTCCCGCAGTCCCAGGGGACCAGGCAGGGCCTGAACCTCGGGCTCCGGCGTCCTGGGCTCCTCAGCCCTTCGGGCATCGTTCTGGCCTGGAGTGGACGTTTCCCTGCCTGGGTCCGTCCCCTCTGCTGCTCGCAGTTTCACTCCCTTTTGCTTCTGGGAAAGCGGATCTAAAACGGGGCGTGCTCATTCAGCAGCTGTGCTCCCGTGATTAAGTTTTCCTTTTTCTTCTTCTTCTTTTTTTTGGGATGGTTTTTGTCTGTTTTTGGGTTGACACCCAGTGGTACTCAGGGATCAAATCCCGGTCAGCTGTGTACAGGGCTGGTGCCTCTGTGCTGTCCTGCCACTCGGCCTGGGCCTGGCGTTTCTCGGCTGTCCTTGCCAGGCCTGCGGACGCCAGGGCGGGCAGTGCCTGCTGGCTCCCGAGAATTTGGTCTGAGCAGCGCTCAGGGCTCCCCGTGCCCTGCGACGGCGTCTCCGACGGGTTCTAGTTTGGGTGCTGCAGCTGACAGTGCTCAGGGCCAACTCTGCTCAGAGACCACTCCTGGTGGGCTCGGAGTGCCACCTGCCGCTGGCCACGGCACTAGAGCCTGGCGTGCTCCGGGGATGCCCAGGAGCGGCTGCGGTGGCCGGAGGATCAGTGTGAGTCGCCGTGGCTATTGTGGGCTTTGTGGGTCTCTCTAGACCGAGGACAAGAACCGGCAGCTGCAGGAGCGCCTAGAGTTGGCCGAGCAGAAGCTGCAACAGACACTGCGGAAGGCCGAGACGCTGCCCGAGGTGGAGGCCGAGCTGGCGCAGCGGGAGGCCGCACTCTCCAAGGTACGGCCTGTCGCTGGCATCGCTGCCCAGGGCCGGAAGGCCTCCCTCCACGCCCCTGTCCCCTGTGGCCCCTGGCCTCTCGGTCCCTGCACTCTGCGCCTGTCCTCTCTGCGCCCTGTGCCCCTCTGCTCTGTCTCCGTGTGCGTGACGTACATGCTCTGTCGTTGCTTCGTGGGCCCCAGCCGGACTGTGGGTGGCGCGGCCTGGGCAGCCGGCCTTCCAAACCGGAGGGGCCGGGCTCTCCGTGACGCCGACATACAGCAGCAAGGAAGAAACGGTTCCGCGACCCAGTCGTTGGTTCCACAAGCGCTCCCTCCTCGCTGCCTGGCGCCTGCAGGCCGAGCGGCCCCTCCGCGTGCCCCGGGCGGGACCCCCGCCGCCTGCCGTGTCGAGAGCTGCCTCGCCGTGCGCCGGCGCCTCTCTTCTCTCTCCCTCGTCGTCTGCGCTTCATGTCCGCGTCTCTCTTCTCCCCTGTCATCTTTCCCGTCCCTCGTCGGCCTTGTAGTCTGATGCTTTGTCTTCGGGAAGCGCTGCCGCTCAGGACACTAAGCTGCTGGCCCTGACCGCCCAGCTTAGGAAGGTAGAGGCGGGCGTCGCGCCCGGCGCTTGCTGCCCGCCCCGCCCGCGTCCGGGGAGCCTGTGCCGCTCGGGGCTGCCGCGGGCCACTCACGCTGCGCTCTCGGCAGGCAGAGGAGAGGCATGGGAACATCGAGGAGCGGCTGCGGCAGATGGAGGCGCAGCTGGAGGAGAAGAACCAGGAGCTGCAGCGGGTGCGTGTCCGGGCGGGGGGTCCGCTTGGGTCGCCGGCTGTTGGATCAAGCTCAGTCTCTTCCCGGAGAGCGCAGGGCCCTGGTGGGTGCGGAACAGCCAGGAAAGAGTGGCCCGCAGCCGGGCCGGGCTGGCGGCCTGCCCGTAACATCAGTCCAGCCCCGGCCGTCCGGACTTGGCCGCTAGCATGAGTCCTGGCCCTGCCTCCCGGCCTCGCCTTTGGGGTGCACTTCCTGGCTTGCAGAAGAGGTATCGGGGGGGGGGGGCGCTTAAGATCTGGCCTTGATCTGTTCAGAACCCGCCTGTTGGGCTTCAGACGCTCCCGACGATTGGCATGGTCGTCGTATGGGCTGCTGGGTCTCTCCGGGAGGGGTCGCCAAGCGCCACGTGGTGTCTTTACAAGGACCTTCGAGAAGGGCCAGCTCAGCCCTGCCCCCTTGTCTGGCTCCACCTGGGCCCCTGGGCAGTGCCATCCAGCGCAGGTGGCGCCGGGGACCCCTTGGGCTTGGGACTGGGAACACAAGCATTTTCCAGTAGGAAATTGAGGGGAGTTCGGTTAAAGTGACCGCCCAGCGGCTTTGCGACCTCGCACTTTAAGATTACTTTGGGGCGGGAGCCAGGGCTCCGAGTGGCGTCTGGCCTGGCCCATTTCAATGCCAGAGTAACTTGCAGCCTGCCCTGGGTCCATCCAGTTCCTCGTCAGGACCCTGCTT
>JAOXYA010029688.1:0-13056 GCA_028565675.1 Sorex palustris
CAAAGTCTCCAATGGAGACGTTACTGGGCCCGCTCGAGCAAATCGACGATCAATGGGAGGGCCTTTACCTTTACCTTATTTGAATTGAATTCATGGTCAGGGCCACATTGTTGTATGTATAGATTTGTAAATCTATAACTGTACCTCATGGTGTTTCACTAATAAAATATAAAAAATAAATAAAATAAAAACTTAAAGTACCATGTGAATGATTATTGTAAACTATATTTTACAACATTTCCCTGGCTTTATTATATAAATTTTCTATTGGTCAATGATTTAGTCATAATTTAATGAATATGCTTATTCTTTTTTTCCAAATATTTGTGCTCTAGATGTAGTTATCCAATGATGAATTTTCCACATATGCCTAGTAGTCTTGTAATAAAAAAGCATGTAGCATACTAAAAAAAAATCCTTCCTTTCTACTTTCCTTCCTTCCTTCCTTCCTTCCTTCCTTCCTTCCTTCCTTCTTTTCTTTCTTTTTTTCTTTGTGTCTTTTGCTCTCTTTTCTTTTTGCTTGTTGAAGGGTGGCACAGCCAGTGGTGCTCAGGGCTTACACCTGGCTCTGTGCTCAGGGATCACTACTGACAGGCTCCTGGAACCTGACCAAACCCAGGTCAACCACATGTAAGGTGTGTCCTACCCTCTGTACTATCACACTGACCCCTTAAGTCTTTGTTAGTAAGTAGATAATTTTCTCTACTTAGAATGTCTTTTCTTGCCCTGCAACCTCCGTACTCCTAATTTTTTTCTTACTTATTCCCAGGTCAGTCTTCATGTAATAACCCAAGTTCATGTCACATAATATTGATCTGGTAACTCCACAATTTAAGGGAGATTGATGGCTGACTGTCAGCTTTAAGATGAAGATAACAAATCCTTAATATAGATGCTTCAAATTCATACTGGAAATCAATCATGTACTTAAAATACTCTCTCAAGTCTTTTTCTTATTCTTTCCTTTCTTCCAACATACTAATATATTAAATCTAATATATGAATTGGGCTGGAGCGATAGCACAGCGGTAGGGCGTTTGCCTTGCACGCAGCCGACATGGCTGACCCGAGTTCGATTCTTCCGCCCCTCTCAGAGAGCCCAGCAAGCTACCCAGAGTATCTCGCCCGCACGCCAGAGCCCGGCAAGCTACCGAGAGTATTCGATATGCCAGACACAGTAAAATACATGAGAAGACGTACTAATTTAATTTATTTACTGATGTTTTGGGGTCACACCTGACATGATATAGGGGCTACTTCTAGATATGTGCTCAGGGGTCATGTCCTATGGTGCGTAGTGTATGGTGATGAGGATGAACCTAGGTCCCTTCCATGCAAGGCCCATGTTCAGTTCTTTGAGATATCTCTCCAGCCTAACATATTGATTTTAAAATATAGTAAATTAAAAAAAAATTGTTATGTTGAGGGGAGGGGTGTTACATCTGGTAGTTCTTAGTGCCAGGGATTGAATCAGGCCTCCAGCTTTCAAAGTATGTGTGCTCAACCTCTGAGTTATCTCCTTCCTGAGAGAGAGAGAGAGAGAGAGAGAGAGAGAGAGAGAGTTATCCTTAGCGGATTTCGATAAGAAGGGAGGCAAGGAATTTTCCCGAGCAGTGCTCAGAGTTCAGTCCCTGCTTCTGGAGTAACCTCTGAGCACTACCGGATGTAAACCCCCCCCCAACAAAACACTGCTTGGTTTAGGGGACACTACTGGTAATACTGGTACTACCAAAGCGCATTAGTTCTGGGGTCACCAGGTCCTTCCTGATGGTACTTGGGGTGCCATATGGTATTGGAAATTGAACTGGTACCTCTGTATGCCAGGCATGTGCTCCAGCAGTGTGAGCCAGTTTCCTGGCCCAAATGTTGGTATTTGTACAATTTTTTATAATAAAAGTGTTTAACAATTTAAACACACACACATTTATAAATTTTTTTTTCCTTTTTGGGTCACACCTGGCAATGCACTGAGGAATTATTCCTGGCAGTGCTCAGGGGACCATATGGGATATCGGGAATCGAACCCAGGTTGGCCGCATGCAAGGCAAACAGCGATAGCCCAGGTGTGACCCAAAAAGCAAAAAAAAAAAAAAAAAAAAAAAAGAATGGTTTGGCAGTAGCTGACTAAGTACTTATAAATGAAGCAGGCCAGGAGATATACAGTGGTTAGAGTGCTTAGGGTGCTGTCTGGGTGCTGTGTGGGTTTGTTCCACAGCCCCATGTAGCCTCATTGTTGCTAAGTGTACTCCTGGTGGTCTCTGGTACCACAAGGCCCAAACAGCCTGTGGCATCTCCAGAACCTACCACAGAACTGTTTCCTGGAACTCCCACCAGGAGTGGACCATGGGCTCCCTGAGTGCCATTTAGATGCTTCCCCCACCCACTCCCTACCACCGACAAAAAATTGAAAATAGGGAAAATAGGGGAACAAGTGCTGAGACAATATTTTGCATGCAGGAGGTCTGAGTTCAATCTGACTGAGACGCCCATTAAGCCTCAGGTCCCGTGGCCCCACTTATGTCATTTTCTACTTTTCCCTGTGCTGACAGAGATGCTGACTTTGAGAACCTTCAGCAAACATCATCTGTTCTCTATCCTGTGGCCGTGGGCTGGGGGTTGGAGCAGGAGGGTTTTCTGGTGGTGCTCAGGCCTGTGTGTTTGCCCTCTTGGTTTAGAATGAATCATTTCCTTCTCTTTCTACACTCGAGCCTGAGTTGGTGCTCTTGATACCTCCTGGTTTTTGGGGTTTTTTTTTTTGGTACATAAAATCTTACTCATGTCGGGGGGCCAGAGCCCTAGTACAGCAGGGAGGGTGTTTGCTTTGCATACGAATGACCCCTGACCCCGTTCGATTCCCAGAATCCCATACAGTCCCCTGAGCACCACGGGGAGTGATTCCTGAGTGCAGAGCCAGGAGGAACCCCTGATCATCAGTGGGTGTGACCCAAAACAAACAAATAAGACCAGGAGGACAGAAACCTGCCAAAGGGCACCAACATTAAAGTAGGCTTGCTATGCTCCCAAGCACGCTGAAGGCGGAGAAGAGGTGTTTTTTTGTTGTTTTTTGTTTTGGGTCACACCTGGCTATGCACAGGGGTTACTCCTGGCTCTACACTCAGAAATTACTCCTGGTAGTGCTCAGGGGACCATATGGGATGCTGGGAATCGAACCTGGGTTGGCCACGTGCAAGGCACACACCCTACCTGCTGTTCTATTGCTTCGGGCCCCCACATGAGTAAGCTCTTATATATAAAAGAGAGTTTAGCAGTCCCTTTCCAGAAGCAGAGGAGGTGGCCAGGACTCACAGATACGCAGGGTCCCCACGCCCGAACTCCTCTGCTTTCTCTGTGGCTTTGTCCCTGGAGGGACTTTGGCAGAGCCAGGATTAAGGAGCTGCTGAGCTCAGGCAGCCCAGACAAGGAGGAGATAATAATCTTCTGATCAGACGCGCTGGGTGGCGTGCTCCATCCCTGTGCAGTGGGGTTGGTAAAGTCAGGGCCACCCGTCCTGGTTTACAGCACAGCAGAAAACGGCATCCTCAGAGCAGGGCTGAAGATGTTGACACTCCCGGCCAACTGCTGCTGAGTGGAAGCGGCGTGGCTGGAGCCAGAGGTTCTGTCGGGTGGTGTGGCGGCAGCGGGACTAGAGAGATGATCTAGACAGATGGCACTTGCCTCGCACACAGCCAACCCGGCTGGAGCTTTGGCACTGCTGAGGGCTCCCTCCCACCTCCAGGACCACTTAGGATCACCTAAGTACAGAGCCAGGAGTAGCCCCAGAGCCCATCTGGATGTGAGCCCCCCCCAATAATAATTCTAAAAATCATAATTCAATAAATAAAGGTAAGTAATGGCAATGACTAATACCTACAGCAAAAACAGACTCATTTTATTCTCTCTGAATTCATCAGAAAGGCAGTCTGTAACTAGATGTAGTTATTTTTATTTTATTTTATTTTTACCAGCGGTGGAATCTTTTAGAGGCATTCAAAAATAGGGTGTTTTGTTGTTTTGTTTGTTTGTTTTCTTTTTCGGCGCCAGAGCAATAGTACAGCGGGTTGGGCATTTGCCTTCCACGAGACCCACCTGGGTTCTATCCCTGGTGCCCCATATGGTCAGAAGGAAATATTATGTCTGCACGGCAGAGACTGGCAAGCTCCCCGTGGTGTATTCAATATGCTAAAAACAGTAACAACAAATCTCCCAATGGAGACGTTATTGGTGCCCTCTCGAGCAAGTTGATGAACAATGGGAGGACAGTGCCACACTGCTACTCTTCCTGAGGCCAGAGCTATGGTACAGGGATAGGATGTTTGCCTTGCATGCGGCCAACCTGGGTTTGATCCAGGCATCATGCGTGGTCCCCTGAGCATCACCAGGGGTGATCCGTGAGAGCAGAGCCAAGAGTAACCCCTAAGCATCGCAGGGTATGACCCCCAAAAAAACCAAGGTATTTTTGGTAAAATCAGTCAGGACAGGGGAAGGAGCCTCTCTGAGCTTGAGCCCTAGAGACTTTGAGTGCTTGGTGTTCATGGCGTATCCTGCCTGGTGCTGGCCACAGCTGGGGCAAGTGACCCTGACCACTCTGTCCTGTGTCCTCAGGGTTCTCGCTGTCTTCTGTGGAGGAGGACGGGGTGCGCAGACTGTACGTGAACAGCGTCAAGGAAACGGGCTTAGCATCCAAGAAAGGTAAGTCCTGGGTCTCCTGGCTGCGGGCGTCTCTTCCGAGCCCTTCTAGATCCCTCTAGTTGGGGGATGTGGAAGATGAGAAGAGGAGAAGCCTGGAACCTGGTCTTGTTGAAAACCCTCCCAGTGCTGGGGCAAGATATCACAGTGGGGAGGGTGTTTATTTGCCCTGCGCACAGCTGACGCGGGTTCGATCCCCAACATCCCATAGGGTCCCCGAGGCTCCAGCCCTGAGCACTGCTAGGTGTGATTCCTGAGCACAGAGCTAAGGTCTGGGTGTGACCCCAAAATGAACCACAGAAAAATAGAAAAACCTCCCAGCAAATAGAGATGTTCTTCCCTTTACCCAGGCATGGGAGAACGCAGACTTGGAGCCCCGGTTGGCGGGGTCCATGGGATGGTCCTTTCTCACCACTTTTCCTACTCTGTTCAGGGACTCTCAACCCTAGGGGGTCTCTTGGAGTAGAATTTTCTAGAAAATCTTTTGATGCTTTGGTCAGCTTCGGTCAGAATTCGACTTGGGGTCTTGTCTCAGGCAGTTATGGTCTGTGGCGCCCCCTGGTGGAGGAATCTTTGCAGCCGTGGAACCCCTGGGGCTGGTATCCCACCAGCTCAGGGGGGCAATTCCAGGGGACTTCCTGTCTGAGCACCCCTGCATCCCAGGGCCGTCTAGTTCAGGTGGGTCTCTGGAGGAAGCCCCCTACACCCCCATTTAGTGCTCTCTCTACTTGTTTTTCCCCAACCTTGAGATACATACACAATTACAAAGTTGCTCATGCTTAGGTTTTCGTCATACAATGTTCCAACAACCATCCCTTCACCAGTGTACATTTCCCATCACCAATGACCCAGTTCCTCTCCGGCCACCACCACCCTCAGGCTGCCTCTAAAGCAGGCATTTTTCCTCTCTCTTTCTCTTTCTTCTCTCTCTCTCTCTCTCTCTCTCTCTCTCTCTCTCTCTCTCTCTCTCTCTCTCTCTCTCTCCTGCTCACATGCTTTCTTTGTATCTGTCTCCTTTTGGGCATTATGGTTCACAATTACCCAATACCAATCAGATAAAGGGTTAAAATCCAAGATACATAAGGCACTGGTAGAATTTTACAAGAAAACAAACATCCAACCCCAACATATCGTGGGGAGGGGCAGGGGCTGGAACAATAGTACAGCAAGCAGATAGGGCGTTTACCTTGCATGCAGCCGACCCAGGTTTGATCCCCAGCATCCCATATGGTCCCCCAAGCACTGCCAGCAGTAACCTCTGAGCATCGCTGGATGTCACCCAAAAAGCAGGAAAAAAAATTGGGGAGAAGAAATGAACAGAAACTTCCTCAGAGAAGAAATATAAATGACCAAAAAGGCACATGACAAAGAAAATGCTCTACATCGCTAATCCTCAGGGAGCTACAAATCCAAACAACTATGAGTTATCCTCTCACACCACAGAGCCTGGCCTGGATCCAAAGGAACCAGAATAACCGGTGCCGATGTGCTTTCCCCTCTCAGAGGACCCTTCCAACCCAGGAGTTCTGGCTTCTTTCTTTCATTTGCTGTATTTGTCCAACAAAACCCAGTTCGGGTGGCCGCAGCTGCCCAGTCCAGAGAGTGTCAGGTCCACTACTGGGAGAGCCTCCAGGAGGAGAGAAGAATTTCTCCTGCCTGGGGCGGATGGGGGAGGGGACGACTTTGGCCATGCTGTGTCTAAACTTCAGCTCAGCTTAAACCTCAGCTCGCCTCAGCCGCTCCGCGTCCTGCCTCTCTGCATCAGCAACCCGCCTTCCTCTGCATGTGGGGCTGCCTGTGAGAGCCCGGGTTCCTGGGCAGAGCTGCCCCTGCCCCCCAGCCCCTCTCCCCACTCGCCCCTGCTTCCTAGCCCAGCGCGACTTCATTTCATTGTGTCCATCTGCAAAGGCCTGTTCGCAAACACAATCCGGCCTTGGGATGCTCATAGGTGATGCAAACATCACCCACCAGGCTGATCAGAAACCCGTGGGGTGTGCAAAGGGGCCGGAAAGCCTGCTTCCTCCTGCCTCCGGAGTGTGCTGACTTTCTTTTTTTTTTTTAATTTTTTATTAGTGAAACACCATGAGGTACAGTTGTAGACTTACAAATTTTTGTGCTCGGGTTTCAATTATACAATGATTGAGTACCCATCCCTCCATCAGTGCCCATTCTCCATCACCACTGATCCCAGTATCCCTCCTACCCCCCATCCCCCCATCCCACCCTGCCTCCGTGGCAGGGAATTCCCCTTGTTCTCTCTCTCCTTTTGGGTGCTGTGGTTTGCAAAAGAAGCATTGAGTGGCAATCCTGTTCGGTCTGTAGTCTACTTTCAGCATGCATCTCCCATCCTGGGAGGATCCTTTATTTGGTGCTCCCTTCTCTATCTGAGTGTGCTGACTTTCATCCAGGCCCAGGCCAGCTAGAGAGGCCAGCCAGGCGGAAGGCCTGTGCTCGGCTCCTTCGAAACCTCATGCTGCATCCTTCGCCTCCCCCACCATCAGCAGACCCAGCTCAGCGCCTGGGCTTAGCACATAGACAGTACAGGAGAGGCTGTTGGGGGTGGGGGGCTGGAGCGGTGTGCAGGGCTGGGCTGGCTTCCTTTGCTGTTAGGCTCTCCGGGCCCCAGGCTCAGGTCCACTGATCCGCTCAGCTCTGCAAGGGCTGACGGTTCTTTCCTCTGCACACCCCAAGGCTGATTTTTATCTCTCTCTGCCCCGGGGGTGGGGGAATCTTCGGGCCGTTTTCACTCACATCCTGTCTTCTTGGAATCCAAGGGCCCCCGGTGTGCAAGAAAATAACAGACTTTTGCCCACACCCTTCCTTGGGCCCTGGAGAGCAGAGTTCTCCCAGATACTAGAGGGGCTGACCTCCGGCCCACCCCCTCCAGACCTGGCCTGTCGAGCGCTGGGGGTTCCCCGAAGGGTATGAGGGGTGCTGTCCGTTCAGCCCAGCTCATGGTCCCTGTGGTTTGCTCTCTGGTCTGTCCAGCTGCTGGGCAGACGTGTCTGAAGGTGACCTGTACTCTAACTCCCCCGTACTGTTTTGCCTCTTTGATAATCTGATCTTTTGCCTCTTTGATCATCTGATCCCCGGGGTTTCCTCACTTCCATGATGGGGGGCTAGGGGGAATGCCCCATGGTGGCCAGAGATCACTCCTGATGAACTCGGGGGAACATATGGGGTGCCAGGGGTCGAACTAAGGCCTGCCAAGCGCCCCTACCCTCTTCACGATGGCTCTGGGCCCCAGGTTCCACCTCCCTCTCACCACACTCAGCAGCTCCGGACCCTCTGATGACCCCCAAGAGGCCCCAGGCCAGCTGGGTCATCGCCCTCTAGACACATCTCTGGGACCAGCAGCCAGAGTTGGGCATGGCCCAGAGACTGGGGTGGGGTGGGGGTGACCCCGGCCAGTGTTGGGTCATGAGGGCTCTGCTCAGCTGCTCAGCTTTCTGCCTCTCTGCACCCGTGGTCCGCCTTCCTCTGCTTCCTCATCGCTGCTCAGTTCTGTGCTGGCACTGCTCTGCCACCCTCTGCCTTCCCAGCCCCGGGCCTCGGGGACTGGGGGGGCAGCAGTTGGCCGAGGCTCCATCCCCCGGTCTTGCGGGGCTGCCCTGGCCTCTCGCAGCCCCTGCCTTCCCCGCTGCTGAGGGATTTTGACGTGGCCCAGCTGGGAAAGACCAAGCGCCTCTCCCTCCCTGAGCTGCAGAAGCCGGATTGATTTACCCCCGCGGACCCAGCCGGGCTCCTGCTCTCCACACCGGGCCCAGCACAAAGGCGAGGATTCAGGTTTATGGCATCTATGATGGGGAGAGGGGAGGCACGTTTGCAGGCAGCAGGTGGGGGAGAACAGAAGCAGAAATCGCTGAGCACGCGTGTTCCTTGCTTAGCAGGCTCAGCGCCATTTCCAGGGCTCTCCTGGCCCATTCTGCGGTCACAAGCCCAGTCCTGTCTCGGGCTGCTCTGCTGTTCGGGATGGAGACATGGGGGGGCAGTTCCCTTTCCCCCTTATCCTCTGGGCCCTCTGGGTATCCTCACTTCCATCTGTCTTCCTTGGCGCCTTCCAGCTGGGACGTTGGTCTCTGGGCTTCGGGCTGTCAGGCAGCCTGGTCTTCTCTCAGGCCCCTCAGGGCCAGAGCATGAGTTCTGGGGCACGCGCACTCTCGCTCTGGGGCCACTGTTCTAGTTGCCACCTCCTCCTGCTCCACCGGGCCATGTCAACTAGGAACTCAGGGCCAGAGAAAGCAAAGGCATTCAGATACGTGCCTTAGTCCCCAGCAACGCCAGGCCTTTGGGTCCTCATGCAGAACTGCCAGCCAAACTGACCGAGAATTGCCAGGGTGGACCCACACACCCCCAAGAACAAAAAGACACACACATACACACACACACACACAAACACACACACACATAAACACACAATCATGCACACGCGCCCCCTCTCAAAACCGCATCAAAAACAAGCACAGCCCCTAGATTTTTTTTTTTAATTCTGGTCAGTTCTCTTCTTTCTTTCTTTCTTTCTTTCTTTCTTTCTTTCTTTCTTTCTTGGTTATACCTGGCGATGCACAGGGCTTACTCCTGGCTTGTGCACTCAGGAATCACTCCTGGCAGTGCTTGGAGGACCATCTGGGATGCTGGGAATCGAACCCGGGTCGGCCACGTGCAAGGCAAACGCCCTACCCGCTGTGCTATTGCTCCAGACCCCGTTCTCTTGTTCCTTACATTGCCTCTCTAGTAGCTAACCAGGTCCAAGAGAAAACTGTAAAAAGCACAAACAAAACCCGAGGCTGGTGCGAGAGTACAGTGGCTACGGCACTTGCCTGGTATGTGGCTGACGCTGGATTTGTTCCCCAGCACCTCCTGAGCACAGCACTAGGAGCAGTCCCTGAGCACTGCTGGGTGTGGCCCTCAAATAAAACAAAAGCAACCAACTACCTTTTCCATGTAGAAATGGCGCACTCTCCTTTCCAAAGCTGTGAAACTCCAAATCTAAGAACGTGAGGGGGCTTTGCTCCTTAGGCTTCCTCCCTCTAGTTGAGTTGCAGGAATGAGTTCTAGGGTCTCTTCCGTTGCTTTCCCACTCGTGCTGGGTCCGGAAGGGTTTTGCAATAGGAAACAGATTTCGGGATTGTTTGGCTCAGGGTGTAGAGGACTGGATGGGGTGTGACTCAGTGAAGGAGCGGTGTGTGTGTGTGTGTGTGCGTGTGTGCGTGTGTGTGTGCATGTGTATGTGTGTCTGTGTCTGTTTGTGTGTCTGTCTGTGTCTGTATGGATGTGTGTGTGGGTATGTGCTTGTGTGTCTGTGGTGTGTATGTGTGTGTATGTGCGTGTCTTTGTATGTTTGTATGTCTGTGTATGCATGTCTGTGTGTGCATGTGTGTGTATCTATGTGTACGTTTGTATGTCTGTGTATATGCATGTCTGTGTGTGCATGTGTGTATCAGTGTGTATGTATGTGTGTGTGTCTGTGTGTATATGTGTATGTATGTATCTGTATGTGTGTATGTATGTGTGTGTATGTGCGTGGATCCGTGTGTATGTGTGTATCTGTGTGTATATATGTGTCTGTGTATATGTGTATGTATGTGTGTCTGTGGATGTGTGGATCTGTGTGTATGTGTGTCCGTGGATGTGTGGATCTGTGTGTTTGTGTGTGCATGTGTGTATCTGTGTGTATGTATGTGCATGTGTCTGTATGTATATGTGTATGTATGTGTGTATCTGTGTATGTGTGTATGTGCATGTGTATGTGCATGTGGATGTGTGTCTGTGGATGTGTGGATCTATGTATGTGCGTGTGTCTGTGTGTGTTTGTGGATCTGTGTATGTGTGTCTGTGTGTGTTTGTGTGTGGATGTGTATGGATGTGTGTGTCTGTGTTTGGGGTGTGTGTGTGTGTGTGTGTGTGTGTGTGTGTGTGTGCTCGCTCTGTGAGGGAGTGAGACTGTGGAATCAGAGGCGGCTTCTCCTTTCTGCCTGCCGTCCTTCCAACTCCCACTTCCTTCTTCATCTTTGGTTCCCCACACACGGCACCACAGCACCGTGCTCCAAAACCAGGCCCAGCCTCCTTCCCCATTCTTAGAGCTGAGGGGAAACTGTATTTCCTGTCAGGTCTTTCCCTCACCGCTCCCTTCTGCAATGTTCTTTTAAGGCTGGCCTGTCCGCCCCCAACCATCATCCGACATCCGAAATTGGCTTTGCTCAGGAATTTTCCTCTGGTTACCTAACTTTGGAGATTCCCCTTGCTTGCTTATCAACGTTTGAGGGGGGGAGCTTCCCAAAACATAAATATCCAAATCCTGATGGTTAACCAAAAAAAGGACAAAGAAGATCAGAAAAAAGAAAAAAAGAAAGTCAGATTTGGTTCTGTCGTATGTAAACACAAGCCGTGACAACCTTCTTTGATAGCAGCAACCGGAAGTTTCATTATAGTTTGGGTGGTTTTGCTTGGGCCGCCCAGTGGTGCACGAGAACAGCGGGGCTAATCCGGGCTTGCACCCAGGGCCTTGCACATGCCTGTCTAGTGCACCATCTCGGTTCCCAAGTCCTTGCACCTGGTTCCATCGAGCTGATCATAGCCATTAGCTGGCTGGATTGCACATATTTATTTACTGCAGGCATCAGAGGGCATTTTCTGTCTTTTTTTTGGCGGGGGGAGGTGTCACACGCAGTAATGCTCAGGGGTTGCTCCTGGCTCTGTGCTTAGGAATTGCTCCTCGCGGTGGTGGGGGGACCATATGGGATGCCGGGGACCGAACCCAGGTCGGCCGCGTGCAAGGCAAACGCCCTCCCCACTGTGCTATCGCTCCAGCCTCCGGGTTGTCGGATGATGGACAGTTGCACGGGGAACGAAGCAGATGCTGGGAACCCAGGGTTCAGGCAGGAGGTCAGGTGTTCTGTCAGGCGAGCTGTGACGTCCCCTTGTAGAACTTTCTGAAAACCACAGAGTCATCTCTTTTTGTGCTGGCCGCCACACCTGCTGGGGACCCGCCACCCCGGGTGCCCTTTAGCCTCGGCGTGGGTGTCTTGGTGCTCTTGGAAACCTTCCCCCTGTCGCCCCTCGCAGGCCTGAAGGCGGGCGATGAGATTCTCGAGATCAATAACCGGCCCGCCGGCAGCCTCAACTCGTCGGCGCTCAAAGACTGCCTCTCACAGCCGGCGCTGGGCCTCCTGGTGAGGACCTACCCCCCGCCTGAGGGGGCAGCGGCTCTTCTGGACAGCCCGCCCCACCGCGTGGACGGCACCACAGACCCGGGCGACAGTCCCCTGGCCCTGCTGGCCAGCAACCCAGGTAGGACCCTGCCTGGTGCCCGGGGAAGCCCAGGGGCCTCCTACAAGACCCCCGCCCTCTTTCTCCCCAACCCACAAACCTGTGCATTGCTTGTCTATTTCCTGCTGCTTGTCTGTTTCTTGCATCTGGTCTATTTCCTGCATCTCAGTGGATCTGTAGCCCTTCCTGGGTCTGGCTGGCAATGGCGGCAAAGATCCAGGGTCTGCAAGTTTCTGTAAAAAAAATTGCAAAGGGGCCCAGCCGGGACCTTTGTGCTTGGGCATCGCGATTTTCTGCTCTTAAATCTACCCAAGCCTTCCAGGCTGCCTGCCACTTGCCATCTTGGAGGCAGACCACAGGCAAGAGGTGGCTTCTCCAGGTACTGAGCAAGGCGGGGAGAAGTCTTAGGTTTCTGCTGGGGTGGGGGCGGGAGTGAGCATTGCTCACCTGTGTCCCCCCCTCCCGGTCCTCATCACCCCCAGAACCCAGCCTGACTTCCTGCCCACAGGACAGGAGTGGAGAAGGCAGCTGGCGCTCACTTCTACCCCAGCCACCTTTTCTGCTTTTCTTTTTCTTTTTAAATTTTTTTTTAATTTTATAAGGTGGTTCACAATATTTGATGACATTTAATGTTCAAACGCCAGTCCCACCACCAAATTTGGGATGTTTCCATCCCAAGCCCCAATCCCTGTCCCCAAAGCACAACCAAGAGAATGTATTTTGTATTGTCTGTTGTGGAAAACCGCTGAAAATGCTACAAAAAGTATCCATAGAGGAGACAGTGTGAAGTTTGTCCAATTTTGGCAGAAACCATTAAGACACTCTTTAGAATATAACTAACATATTGTTAAAGGTTGAGTGATGTGAGATTTCATATATAGCGCAGCGGTAGGGCATTTGCTTTGCATGCACCCAGCCCAGCCAAGCCGGGTTTGATTCCTCCGCCCCTCTTGCAGAGCCCAGCAAGCTACCCAGAGTATCTTGCCCCCCTTGGCAAAGCCTGGCAAGCTACCCGTGACGTATTCAATATGCCAAACACAGTAAGAACAAGTCTCAAAATGAAGACGTTACTGGGCCTGCTTGAGCAAATCGATGAACAAT
>JAOXYA010029702.1:0-13056 GCA_028565675.1 Sorex palustris
GCCATTGGGCTACACTAGCACGGGACAGGGACAAATGGAGACGTTACTGGCGCCCGCTCGAGCAAATCGACGACTATTGGGAAGTTAAGTGATTAAGTGATATTGAAAAGTTTCTGTGCAGCAACACCCCCACACTCTTTAATAAAATGAAACCCTACTTAATGGGAGGAAGTATTTACACTTGAAATCTACAAAGTACTCACAAAGCTCAACAACAAAAATTTTCCAACAACCTCATCCAAAAATGGGGTCAGAAGATGAACAGGGACTTTTCCAAAGAATACACACAGAGGGTCAATAAGAATATAAAAAAGTGCTTGTCATCACTCCTGATCAGGGGAATGCAAATTAAAACAAGGAGACACAATGTGCTCAAACTCGTGAGGATGGCAGATATCAAAAAGTATGGAAACAGTCTGTGTTGGCAGGGTTCTGGTGGAAAACGAACACTCACTCACTTGTGGAAATGTTGTCTGGTTCAATCTCTCTGAAAAAAAAAGTAGGTATTTCTAAAAAAAAAAGCCATATGTGATACTGCTTCTTGGCATCTACCCCTAAAACACAAAATAATTAATTCGAAAGGATATATATTCATCTCTCTTCACTGAAACTCATATTGCCAATGAACAAAAACAACTCAAATGCTCAAATAACAGATGACTGGATTGATGGATGAATGTGTTATATATATGTAGTAGAATACTGTGTCTCTGTAAGAAAGGAAAAGAATATTTGCTGCTATATGGATAGAACTAAAGGATTTGCTGAGTGAAGTCAAGCAGAAGGAAAGGGATAGATACCTGATGGTGTTGTTTGTAGTAACATAGTTTCAAAGGGCTGAAGCAATTGTTCTGTTCTGTATTGTTGTGTCTAATGATTATCTTGGAAAAAATCTTGCATTTGTGACAAGAACAATGACAAATCGTGGAAACCTAACCTGTTTAACCAAGAGCCTGTGGTGCTGGGTTGACTCAGTCATTCTTTATTTTCTACAGCATAGCTGTAGAATTATTTCAAAGATTTGAATGTCTCCTCTTCCTCTTCCTCTTTATCCTTGTCTCCTTATTCCTTCTCCAGCTATAAAACCACACTCTAAAAAAGTTTCCTGATCATTTGTAAGAACAAGGAAGTTCTAGCAGCATCACTTTAAATCTTGGATTATTCAGCCTTTATAGTTAGCCTTATTGACTGCAGGAGGAAGTTACAAAATATATGTATGGGCTAATCACTAAAGGCACTGACAACATGCCACAAGTAATTTGTATGTACCAAAATTGGACTTATTATATAATATTATTAGGTCATACTTGGGAAAGACAGTAATATGACTTTCGTTATTTATTTTTATTGATTGAGATTCTGTGGTGGTTTTCCATAAACATGATTCTAATGCATCGTGGCATTTTGAAGAGGCTGGTGGACTTAAGTAGAAGACAGAGAATAAGCACACTTAAAAAATGTTTTTTTAAAATGATTGTCTTTAAAAACCAACTTCTTGTTAGAAAATGGGAATAAAAATGAGATCAGTATGTATGATAGTACATCTCCCCCTTTATTTGAGACATCTAGTGCACTAATCATTTCTCCGTTCCTCAGACCTATGGGAGCTAAGGCAGGGCTAAGGCACAGTCCTGAGCACTAATCAGTGAGGAGATCCTGTGGGAGATTCTGGAGAAAGGCAGTTCCTGTTCTCAGAATCCCTTTCGAGCTAGCTGTGGATGGATTTGCACTGTGATTGAGAAATGATTGGACTAGACCAGTTTTAGATAGACCTACCCCCTTCTCCACCTGGGTGGGGATGCAGGCCTATGAAGCATCTCTCCATTGCTGGACTACCATCCTTCTAGGTATGTGAGTTCTGAAGCTACTTTGGAAGATCTGGTGAGCTTAACTTCTTGAGTTCATCAGGTTTTGGTGCTTTTAAGAATTTCATTTAATCTGGAGATCAATTTTGATGGGTTTTAAGTTATGATCATAGGTTTGATGTTCCTTTGTAGGTAAGAATTTAGAGTATGGGGACAATGATATATTTCTTTCCTTTGGATTTTGATAGGTATCTTGACATTTCCAGTGGGAAAAATTATTGGGAAAACCTTGATATAAGGAAGAGGAAAGAACAAAGCAATTGTGTTTCTATTATTTGGGTGATTTCTTCTGCTCTCATTTCAGAAGCTTATGGTGTAGAAGGTGTGATGGTTCATTGTTCTACAGGGACCTCACAAAAAGTCACTGTGATGGGAACTACTTGTGTGGTTACACAGGATTTCAGAACTTGTGATTCCTTTCCTTGAAAGTGCTATTTTTCATATGAACAACGTTACTTGTTTTCAAAAAGATATTTTCTTTGGAAAATATCACAAGGAGCAAGGCTTTCTCAGAGCTGATAGAGAAATTTGCCAAAGAGGAAGGGAGAAGCTATGAAGTCATAAAAGGGAAGAGGGTTAAGAAATTCAAGCATAGCTAAGATTGGAGGGAGACTATTTCAAGGTGCTATACGATTTTCACTTCTCTCGAGGAAACTTTTATTTTGACCATTGCCATCTAATCTGTTTCAGATTCTTAGACTTCAGAATGATGTCTTCTCAAGAGCAGCAGTGCGAGCAGCCTTGCCTGCCTCCTCCGCTGTGCCCAATACAGTGCCCTGAGCCATGTCCACCCCCAAAGTGCCCTGAGCCCTACCCACCACCTAACTGCCATGAGCCTTGTCTACTGCCAAAGTGCCACGAACCTTGTCCACCACCGAAATGCTCTGAGCCCTGCTCACCTCAATAGTGCCAACAGAAATGCCCTCCTGTGAAGCCTCCTCCATTGTTCCAGCAGGAGTGCCCACCCAAGAGCAACTAACAGCTTCAGAGTGTGCTTCAGGACCTGGGAAGAATAAGGACAATTGCCTCTCTGTTCCCAAAGACATACCTTCATCTTCAAAGACTGTCCCGGATACCAAAACTTCGCCACCTGTTAGTGTATACTATCCTTATGATGATTCCTGGCAACGATAGGCTGAAGTGCTGCGATTTTCCAGGAAGTATCTATCTGAGGAGAGCAACCTCAGGGCATGTGAGCACCCCAGTTTCAGAAGGGTGAGCTGCAGGTCTTTCCCTGAGATGCAGGAGAAAATTCCCTCTGTGCCTTCTGCATCTAGACAAGAGTGTCTGCCCTCAAGGCAATTGTTTCCCTCCACTTTCTGTCTTAGGTTCCTTCATTATTGTTTAAGTGATTTGACAATGGAATCTAGTCTTTTGGTGATGATAATAATAGAAGCTGAATTATGATTCTGTATACCTAAGACATCTATGATGTTACAAATCAACACTACATAAAGGCCCTCCCGTTGATCATCGATTTGCTCGAGCGGGCCCAGTAACGACTCCATTGTGAGACTTGTTGTTACTGTGTTTGGCATATCCAATACATCACAGGGAGCTTGACAGGCTTTGCCATGAGGGCAAGATACTCTCAGTAGCTTGCAGGACTCTCCGAGAGGGGCGAAAGAATTGAACCTGGGTCGGCCAGGTTGGTTGCGTGCAAGGCAAACACCCTACCCACTGTGCTATTGCTCCAGCCCATGTGTGTGTGTATATATATTTATTTATATATACATAATATATATATATATATATTTATGTATATTTCCAGTGTCAAAAGGCACTTCTTGTCCTAGTCAAGTGTGTGCAGCCACCACAACTAGGAAGGGTGCAACCCCTGGCAAGCATATCAACTACAAAGAAGTACGTGAACCAGTGCTGAGAGTGTGACTTCTGCAACCCGCAGACAGTAAGCACCCATGTCAACAGCACAGTGACTCCGGCAAACGCTACAGCCAGAATGGACACAGCACCACAACCTAAAGCATCCTTCTGCCAGTAAGCTCCACAGCTGAAGTGTCAGGCCCCTGGCAGGCATCACAACACAACATTCAAGCAAAGCAACCCCAAGTGCGTGTGACACTGATCATTGCAACATCAACCGAGGGGAGAGGTGAGGAGAGATAAGGATGATACATTTAAATACGGGTCTTCATTTTTTATTATATTTTTCTTTAATTAATGTTTTTTCTTGAATCACCGTAAGATACAGTTCCAAAGCTTTCATGTTTGAGTTTCAGTCATACAATGATTGAACACCCAGCCGTCCACCAGTGTACATTTTCCACTACCAATGTCCCCAATATTCCCCACCCCCATCTCAGCCCTCCCCCTGCCTCTTTGGCGACAATTTTCCTCATACTCTCTACTTTTGGGCATTATAGTTTGCTCGAATTCTCTCACCACCATTCAAGCCTGCCTGCCTGGGGCAGACGCTAGATAATTCATTTTCCATTGCTCACTTTGAATATCATGAGAGGTCACATGGCCGCTTTTGTAGCTGCGTGCTTCTGGAATTCTAAAATTGTAAATAGTTGGGGTCCAGAGACATCTCTGTAGGGCGCCAATCCATCTTGGGATTCATTTGGGAGTCTCTGGACCAAGCTGTTG
The DNA here is from genome assembly GCA_028565675.1 of Sorex palustris. Lineage (NCBI taxonomy): Eukaryota > Metazoa > Chordata > Mammalia > Eulipotyphla > Soricidae > Sorex > Sorex palustris. The sequence continues at coordinate 4,476 of JAOXYA010029702.1, forward strand.
GTGCGCTGAGATGGCGCCCAGAGGCAGCTTGTGAGCGTGACAGCCAGGACCCCAAGCGGGTGAGGAGATGGGGAGAGACTGCCCAACTCCTCTGCCGCCTCCATGAGGCCTGGAGTCTTAGTCCTGGAACCTGCATACCTGGGCCTTGTTTCTGGAAGCTCGTGGCTATGGAGTAAAGCTGGGTCTTCATTTTGTTTTTCTTTTTGGGTCACATTCGGCGGTGCTCAGGGGTTACTCCTGGCTCTGCACTCAGGACTTACTCCTGGCAGTGCTGGGGGGACCATATGGAATGCCAGGGATCGAACCCAGGTCGGCCACATGTAAGGCAAACGCCCTACCTGCTGTACTATCGCTCCAGCTACACAAAAAGTATTTCCAAGTATGATAATTATTTTTAAAATCTTTGACAGGTGCCTGAATTCAAAGGAGGCACTCAGCGGTGGTGAGGTATTACTGTGACAAGCAGTGGAACTTATCACCTAGTGGTTCCAGGACCGTATTGTGCTTAGTGGCTAATCACCAAAGAATCAGGTCCAATGTGACTCATGCAAGCAATGAACAATCTCAGATCAAACTTTGATCCTGACTCTTCTCTAGTTCTGAATATAACGGAAGCCTCTCTTCACCAGATTGCTCTATCAGACTTCCTGTGACTGTGTAAGGCACGTTTTGTTATTTTCACCCTTGCTGCTTTGATATCATCATCACCATAGGTAGCCTCACTGTGACCCCAGAACAGATAATGAGAAACTGGCTCTGTTTTTGCAGGCTGACCACAATTGAGATCCTGGTTTCTGTGGTTGCCTCTGACAGTGTCAACAGGCGTTGTTGCATAGTTTCTCTTTCCAAAAATGTTAGATAACATTTTTTCCCCTAAATAAATCCATCTGACTTGAAGATAATGTAGAACCAAGCCTCAATGTTGTTGAGAATTGCAAATGACTGACTTTTTAGGACTTTTGGGGAAGGTATTCTTTGTCAATTACCACTTTTATTTTATTTATGTACTAAGTTCACTTTGTAGAGATGTCCCTGGGGTGAATAAAAAAATTTTTTTCTACGACTGTGGAAAAATTGATTTTATTATTTCAATAAAAGTTATTGTATCTATATAACAAATAATGACTAAAACATATTTTTTCATTTCTTTCCTTTTATATTGTGGTATCTATTAATGTCCCTAAGTCCTATATTGTTTGATAGAAATTAGGGAACCAAGACTTTGAATATATTGCCTTAAAAACATTGAACACTAGATAAATAATTTTGTTTGGGGGTAAATGAGAGCACAGGTAATAGGAAAGATAGATTCCTACGGACTATCATGATTCACAGTCATGCTTTATTTTCTTTAGTTTTCTTTTCATTTATTTAATTTTTCTTTGTTCTTAGGTCATACCCAGAGGTACTCAAGGCATATGCCTGGCTCTGTGCTCAGAGTTGGCCACATGGAAGGCAGTACCTTACCCCCTGCAGTATCTCTACCTCCCCAGAGTCTTTTTTTAAATTTTCTCATATTACATAATTTTATGCCTCTCATTTCTAAGGACATGACCACATACCTTATTGTGAGTGGAATGGTGTCATTTTCTAGTGCCAAACTCTTCATTCTTCAAAATTGACTGGATGAAATTAGAAGAGCTTGTTGAATATTAGAGATTCTTGTCTTTTGGCATGGGAAATTAAAGAAAACTATTCAACTACATGCCTCTTTATTCCTAGTATTATCTAATTTTTGCACTGAAAATTGGCAAGAAAATGTTCTTTCCCAAATATGTATTTACATTAATATTGATCTAAATGCCTATGAAATGAAATTTGTATATAATGATGTTCAGGAGAAAAAAAAAGTCTAAGGGAGGGGGATGGAGCAATAGCACAGCAGGTAGGGCGTTTGCCTTGCACACAGCCAATGTGGTCGACATAGGTTCGATTCCCAGCATCCCATATGGTCCCCCGAGCACCGCCAGGAGTGATTCCTGAGTGCATGAGCCAGGAGTAACCCCTGAGCATCGCCGGGTATGACCCCCCCAAAAAAAACATTGAGTTCCCAGGACTGGAGTGATAGCACAGCGGGTAGGGCATTTGCCTTGCATGCGGCCAACCAGGGTTCGATTCCCAGCATCTCATATGGTCTCCTGAGCACCATCACGAGTAACTCCTGAGTGCAGAGCCAGGAGTAACCCCTGTACATCGCTGGGTGTGACCCAAAAAGGAAAAAAAAACACATTAAGTTCCTTCTTCCAGTTATTCCAAATACCACATACGAGTGATTGTGATGCTTTGTTTTTAATTGATTTATTTATACTTAGCTTCAACATGGAAATTTATTAATAAAAATATTTCTTTTAGCATGTTTATCATTCCACTGAATGCAGGCATCAAACTGAGTCTCTTTAGTCCTTTCCTTCAATTCCTTGCTTTGCAGATATTTGGATTTGATTTGTTTAAAAGACCATTGTTTTAAATGCCTTGAAAATCATATTGACACTGTATCATTTTGAGGTTGTTTATCTGCTTATGATTATTGTTTATTTGGGAGTCACACCCAGCAATGCTCAGGAGGTATTCCGGGTCTTTGTGCTCAGAGGCCACTCCTGGTGGTGTTTGGGGGACAAATACGGATACTGGGAATCAAATAGGGTGGTCATATGCAAGGAAGTGCCTTATCCCCCCCATACTCTCTCTCCAGGCCCACTGTGACTCTTTTCAAATAAGGGTCCCACCCAGCTGTGCTGCAGGTGTAGTGTGGGGGCAGGAGTAACTCTCACCAATACTCTGTCAGTTGGTTGGGCTTGATGGATCACCAATCTGCCTCTTGGCATGGTCCTCTGGCCTGTCAGTGCTGAGGGCCAACAGTGTCACATGGCACTCTAGGGTCACCAGGGCTATACCTGCCAGTGCTTACAGAGCATACTGCTGGGAATGCAACTCGACATCAGGCATGTGGTCCACCCCTTTGAGCCAGAACTCCAACCCCCTACTGTAACTTACTAAACCAAAATAAACACAAAAGAAATAGGTTCTTTCCTTTTCCTTCTTCTTCCTCCTTTTTACTCCTTACTACTTCCATTTCTCTTTATTCTCTTCCCCTTTTTATTTCCCCCTTTTATGCTTATTTTAGTTGGGAGGGTCCCAAGTGGTGCTCAGGAGGTCCAGGAACCCTACCACACATGGATCCACAATTTATGAGAAGACCCAAGGATACAAAGGTGCAAGGAACAATGCCTCAATCTCTATGTTATCTCTCCCATTTCTCTTTCCCTTTTGTTCCTAAAGTAACAACATCCTAAAGCTATCAATTGGACAAAGACAGGGAAATATCTTTACAGGCGAAGTTCAGAGCAGGATTTTTCCCAAAACTTGGATTTAGTACTAGATATCAGCAAGCATGAGGTATTAGAGTCTACACATAGTGATTAGGACATCCATGTATTTGGAGGGGGGCAGGGGAGCTCATTGTTCCCATTGTTTAGGGAAGATGGAAATGAGAGGTAAGACAATCGATTGGCCACTTGTATGGGGAATGGTCATTTAAGTAAATGTATTAAGAATCATGTGAGTCCTGTTTCTCATAGGCAGGAATGGAGGAGAAGTGAAAATAAATCTTCTAGTGTTGGACTAGAAGTGGAGATACAGGTGTAGATTCAGTTTCCATTAGTTAAATAGTGAATGTAGATAGATGACATGGAAATATATGGGGAAGGCAGATTATTTCCTAGTTCAAACTACTGAATTTTTTGCCCTTTTTTAAATTGAATCACTATGAGATACATAGTTACAAAGTTGTTCATGATTGGATTTCAGTCATACAATGTTCCAGTACCCATTCCTTACCAGTGTACACTTCCCACCACCAACGTCCCCAGTTTCCCTCCCACCACCTCTCCGATACCCCAGACTACCTTTATTCCAGACACTTTTTATTCTTTCTCTCTCTTTTTATCTTTCTCTCTCTCCTTCCTCCCTCCCTTCCTCTCTCTCTCTCTCTCTTTCTCTCCCAACCCCTCCCTTTCTTTTCTGGGCATTATGGTTTGCAATACAGGTACTGAAAAATTATCATGTATATCTTTTACCTACCTTCAACACTCACTTGTATTCCAGAGTGATCATTTCCAGATATCATTGTCATAGTGGTCCTTTGCCTATCCTAACTGTCCTCCTCCTCCAGCCACAACTGTGGCAAGCTTCCAACCATGAATCAGTCCTCTTGGCCCTTGTTTCTACTGTCCTTGGTTATTAGTCTCTATAATATGTCAAACCACTGAAATATTGGGAGCAGCAGTTACCCTGTATGAATTAAAACACCCAACACAAGGAAAGAACAAGAAGCACTTGGGTCACCTTGCAAGACCAGAAGGCAAGGTCAGGTTTCAGACAGGAGGAGCACCAGTGAGGAGGACATAGAAATCAGGGTTCAGAGGCTCTCAGCTGGCTAACTCTGGAGCAATCAGAGCAACAAAACACACAATGATGTTGAAGCACTGTGGATCATTGAGAGAGGAAACTGTGACTGGTAAAAAAACTTCAAGAGTTTATTTCAGCAAAAATTGAATGGAATCAGGTAGTGCCACCAGAAGCAACTCGATGTGCTCTACCTTCAAAAGCTGGTGAAACTTTTATGGAGCAAGGGGAGAAGCAAGGTAAAGAAATTATTGGTTGTCTATAGCTCAAAGCTTCATTGTCAATGACTATGCTTGGCTTTTGACTTCATAACCCTGAGGTATTTACAGACATAGATTTTGATTTGCTTATGTAGGTGTTGGGCTTGAGTGATAGCAGCAGTAGGGCATTTGTCTTGTGCGCAGCCAGCCCGGCCAAGCCGGGTTCGATTCCCCTGCTCCTCTCGGAGAGCCTGGCAAGCTACCGACAGTATCTCACCCACACAGCAAAGCCTGGCAAGCTACCCGTGACGTATTCAATATGCAAAAAACACAGTAACAACAAGTCTCAAAATGGAGACGTTACTAGGCCTGTTTGAGCAAATCGATGAACAATGGGAGGACAGTGTGACAGTGTAGGTGCCACAATATTAGAGCCATCCTAGTCCATGGCCTCATGCTTAATTTAACCTATTACATTTCTGAAACAGAAACTCTAGTAATATGTATACATATGGAAAGATTGCTGTAGAACAGTGTATTTAAATAAATTGAAAGTACCATTCCATAAAATAAGTCTGGTGTATACTGCATAAATCAAGGGATCAAAATGTAGAGCATAAAAAAAATATTAAAAAGTAGAACATATAATGAGGATGAGTGGAAATTATAGTTGCAATCACCTACAAAATGATAACCTTAACCCAATCATGAGGAAACATCCTTCTGACTAACGGATATTTTACCAAATTACTGTTTTCTCTGAGAAGATCTAGGTCACACGAATGACTGAAAGACTGAAGAACTGTTCCAGACCGAAGACTAAAGGAATATGATGACTGGTCTGGGGAACAGAGCTGGTGATGGTGGGGGTGGGGAGCTAAGCACAGTCTTCCCGTGCAAGAGTCCCCCCCACAAAGCATGATCCCCCCCCACTCACAAGCACAACACACACACACACACACACACACACACACACACACACACACACCTACTCCCAGACACATACATAAATAGCTGACAGCTGAAGGCTTCATATGATTAATGATCTGGAGACTTAGCTACAAAATTCATTATTGGGCCTACTGAGTGAATCTAAATAATTCTAAGGATTAGGCAGTAGTAATATGGATTCAGTGATCTTAATTAGTGCATGGTAATTATGCAGGAGAATGTTCTGATCTTTAGAAAATCCATTCTACAGTTTGAGGGGATCACAGGTCATCAGATCAGCTATTATTCTCCAACAGCTAGCAAAGAAATTATTTGAATGGCTCTCACAACTCTATTTTATAGAAGAATGGGGGAAGGTCCTCCCATTCTGGTAGACCATTCCTAGTGCTGCTTGACCAACCAGGCCACTAGATTCCATGTTGGAGCTTAGTAATGGACCCAGTATTTCTGGGTTCCATTGGGGTCACTGCAGTGATGCTCAGGAATTTTCAAGGCCACCCCTAGTGGTGCTTGGAAGCAGTGTGCAGTGCCAGAGAACAAACTCCAGTCCTTGCACATGCAAGGCATTTGCCTATGAGCCCTGAGCTATCTCCCTAATCCCAAGATGAAAACAAACAAACAAGCAAAAACTTGGATAGGGGGAGATAGGGGACCACATTCACTGGTACTAAGTGGTGACTCCTACCTTGTGCTCAGGGTTACTCCTGGTAGTGCTCAGGAGACCATGGCCTGCATGCAAGGCATGTGCTCCAGTCTGTTGAACTATTCTTTCAGCCTTATTTTCAAAAAATATAAATGTTTTCAGGATAATTTGCTTTTCAGGCTTCAGAAGGAGAAAAAAAATCTTAATATTGCCTTTCCATTAAAGGGACCTCTTCTTTGCTTGCTACATGCAAACTTTAAATCGTGACCTGTGGTTTAATTCAAAACTTGAATATGAGGCTGGAGAGATAGGACAGCAGGTAGGATGCTTGTCTTACACGTGGTCAACTTGATTTGAACCCCAGCACTCCATATTGCCCCCAAGCCCACCAGAAGTGAACCTTGAACTCAGAGCCAGGAGGAGGCCTGGAGCACCACTGGGTCTGACCAAACAAACAAAAACCCTGAGTTGTAAGAATTATAAGAAAATGTGAGGAATTTAAATGACTTTGCACTTTTCTCCTTTCTTGTGAAAAGAAAGACACTGGAATCTTACACTCTATGAAGTGGAATCTCCAAAAAGAATTGCTAGGGCTGGAGTGATAGCACAGCGGATAGGGCATTTGCCTTATATGCGGCCACCCAGGTTTGATTCCCAGCATCCTATATGGTCCCCTGAGTACCAGCACGGGTAATTCCTGAGTGCAGAGCCAGGAGTAATCCCTGAGCATTGCCGGGTGTGACCCAAAAAGCAAAAAAAAAAGAAAAAAGAAAAAAAAGACCTGCTAAATAAAAGAAGCACTAAAGCACTATAGCATTGTTCCTCCTGTTGTTCATCAATTTGCTCCAGCCTCCATCATGAGACTTGTTACTGTGTTTGTCATATCGAACACATCATGGGTAGCTTGCCAGGCTTTCCCATGAGGGCGAGATACTCTCGGTAGTTTGCTGGGCTCTCTGAGAGGGGCAGAGGAATTGAATTCGGGTTTCCCGGGCTGGTTGCGTGCAAGACAAACACCCTACCTGCTGTGTTAGAAGCATAATGGAGAATTGTATTTTTACTTCTTAAATGACTATCCTTTTTTTCCTTCTTAGAAATCTTCCTCTGATTGGCCTCTGAAAAACGTTTTTCAGAGCCATCACAGATTTCTTGCAGGGAAATGGAGAGAAAGAATAACTATGACAAAACTATTTTAATTAAAATTTGCATATAAAGACTCCACAAAATTGAGAATTTTGTGAATAGTGCTTAGCCATTCCAAAAGTAAACACAGAACAGATACTTATATGTGGTGCAGGTTTTTAATGCCCAATGCCATGTGTTCTGTATGTAAATTATGTTTCCTTCAGATTTCTAAACATAGTGAAAGCAACCAGAGACTACCTAAAGTAATTCATTAAAATCTTGGCAACTGGGCCCTGTGCTCAGGCATCCCTGAAAGCTGTCTTTACTGAAGCAGAACCAACACCCAGCAATTGCCTCCACAGAAGACCTATTGCCACCCCCTCTAGAAATGCAATTTCTGCAGGGACCATGTCTTGGATCAACAAAAAACACCATCAATTAATGAGCATATCCAAAGGGGATGGGTTGACGTACTCTTTTGAATGTGGCTTTAAAAAATTGAATTAAAATGAAATATGGGGAGATGTGATTAGTGCTGCAGTTCAGGGGATTCTGGTTGCCTGGGGCAAATGTGGGTTGGGGTGTCTGGATGGGGAGGGTGGAAGGGAATGACAGGCATCCTTTAACTGTTGATTCAGTAATGCTCTCCTTTTGGATGAGAATTCACACTTGAGCATATGCTATAGAAGGTCCAAAAGGTTTCTCCTTGCTGTGAGCATGGAGTTTTCTGCGTTGCCCACTTGTATGCAGCTCTCTGAATTTTTGTTTTGTTTTATTTTTTTTTCTTCTTCTTCTTCTTCAGCTGTTATTCTTACCACTTGGCTTTGGGAATTAGGTCTGGGGATTTCCTGATTCCTGGGCTCCATAGTCACATTTTCCTTTTCTCTGTTTCTCTCCCTCTGGCCCTATCTCCTTGGTGTCTTTGTTCTTGTCACAAAATAGTCCCTGTAAGCAGGGATCAAAGCTGAGTGAATACACAGTGATTCATTAAAATCATAAGGATCTTCTTAGTTAAGTAGCTTCTTTCTACATTTTAGTCGAGCTTTGTTTTTAACTTATCTTACCATAAACCACAGTATTGAAAGAAAGCAAGATTTGACCTCAAGTATTAAAACTATAAAAACAAAACCCTGTAGCTTAGAAAATCTTTGTTTGAAAAGATCAGATAGAGAGAGAGAGAGAGAGAGCGAAAGAGAGAGAGAGAGAGAGAGAGAGAGAGAGAGAGAGAGAGAGAACAAAAACACCTAAACCTGTGTAT
>JAOXYA010029718.1:0-13055 GCA_028565675.1 Sorex palustris
CTGGCTATTGTAAAGAGTGCTGCAATGAACAAACAAGTGCAGATGTCACTTCGACTATACCTTTTTGCCTCTCTGGGGTATATTCCCAGGAGTGGTATTGCTGGGTCAAATGGGAGCTCAATTTATTTCAGTGGAATTCGCCTAACTAAATCTAGTTATTATAAAGAGAACAATTTTGGCATTAATATTTACAAAATATTTCATAATAGCTAATTCTATCTAGTTCTAATATATTTCTATCAGCCCACAATAAACCCCCTACAATAAACGTTTTCTCTCTGTTTCCCACTTACCCCAGTTCTGGCAAGTCCAAATACCACTTGTGTGTGGAGTGTATATGTGTGGCCATGTATGTGTATACATGTGTGTGTGCATGTGTGTGACATGAGTGTATGTGTGTACATGTGTGTATGTGTGTGTACATGTGTACATATGTGGTACCATTCACACAGTTTTGATTCTTTGAAACTGAAACATATGACAGTGTTTTATTTCACTTTGTGGCTGAATGAATATGTTGTGGACCATATCTGTCTCTTCATTCATTGTCCGCTGAACATTTTGTCCACATTCACCTTTTGGCTACTTGGTCTAAAACTGCTATGAACATGTGTGCACTTCTCTCTGTTTGAAATCCTGTTTCGTTCTTTTTTCTTTTGGGTAGGGGCACTGATGGGGGGAAAAGGCCTGTAAATAGATCCCTGATCAATTCAGCAGTTGTGTGTTTTATTTCTGAGTAGCCATCAGGCTTTTCCACAGTAACGGTGGCATTTTAAATTCCCTCCGACATTTCTTCACGTCTTAACCAACTCTTGTTATTTTCTGTGTTGTGATGATAGCCATGCTAGTTAGGACGTGTGAAGTGGTATTTCAGTAATGTTTTAATTAGCATCTTCCCATGCTTTAATGTCGGTGAGCATGTTTCCTTGTGCTTATTAGTCATTTGTATATATAATTTGGAAAAATATGTATTCACATGCTTCATGGCCATTTTGGAGCTGTTTCTTTCTGTTGAGTTGCAAGGTTATTAAATTATTCTGAATATTAACTGCATAGGAATTAATTTGATTTTACTTCTGTTCTAAATATAAATCTATAATTCTATCTATATCCATTTAGAGCTAAAACACTTTTTTATTTACATGCTTAAAATTTTTCTCTTTAATAGTGTTCTTCCATAATTTGATTGTGCTGTGTTTTCCTTTGATTTTTAGCTCCTCTTTGTTTGAAATCTTCCAGCTGATTCTCTAATTATCATCTAAGTTTTTGAAAACTAAAATGATTTCTTTAACTATTTAAATACTGAAACTAGGTTTCAGGTTGCTTTAGAATATTCTAGAGTCAGTCCTATCACTTTTTTTCCTTTTGATATCATGGTACTTTGAATGTGATTTGATTACATAATGAAGTATATATATCCATATCTATGTATTTCTACAAAATGTGAGCTTTCTAGTGGCACCACACCCGACAATGCTCAGTAGATCTGGCTCAGCAGAAAAAAACAAATGTGACACCAGGAAACAAACCCAGGTTGGCTGTGTGCCCTGCCTGCTATACTATCTCTTTGGCCCAATGTACAATGTGAACTTTTTTTTAAAATTTAATCACTGTGAGCTATACTTACAAAGTTTTCATGTATGAATTTCAGTCATATAATGATCAAACAAACACCCATCCTTCCACCAGTGTACATTTTCCACCACCAATGTCCACAGTATCTCTACCAATCCCATCCCACTCCTGCCTCTGCCTCTATGGCAGAAAATTTTCCTCTTACTCTTTTTCTACTTTTGGGCATTATGGTTTGCAATCTACTTATAGGCATTATGGTTTGCAGTATGGTTTACTGAGAGGTTTGTCCTTTCAGCACACATATCCTATCCCGAGCGATTCCTCCAACCATCATTAGTGACCCCTTTTCTTTTCCAGCTGCCTTCTTCCCTATCTCATAAGACAGGCTTCCAACTGCGGAGCAATCTTCCTGAAGCTGTCTCTACTGTCCTTGAGTGTTGGTCTCATATTATGATATTTTATGTTCCACAAATGAGTGCATGTCTGTCCCTCTCTTTCTGACTCATTTCACTTAGCATGATACTCTCCATGACCATGCACTTATAAGCAAATTTCATGACTTCATATTTACTAACAGCTGCATAGTATTCCATAGTGTAGAGATACCAAAGTTTCTTTTACCAGTTGTCTGTTCTCAAGCACTCTGGTTGTTTCCAGATTCTGGCTATTGTGAACAGTGCTGCAATGAACATATAGGTTCAGATCTCATTTCTACTGTGCTTTTTTGCACCCTTGGGATATATTCCCTAAAGTGGTTTTGCTGGGTCATATGGAAGCTCAATTTTTAGTTTTTTTTAAAGAATGCCCATATTGTTTTCATAAAAGGCTGGACAAGTTGGCATTCCCACCAACAATGAAAGTCCTCTCTCTCCACATCTGCGCGAGCACTGATTGTTCTTGTTCTTTTTGTTGTATGCCAGTCTCTGTGGTTTGAGATGATATCTCATTGTTGTTTTGATGTGCATCTCCCTGATGATCAGCGTTGTAGAGCATTTTTCATGTGCCTTTTGGCCATTTGTATTCTTTTTTGAAGAAGCTTCTGTTCATTTCATCTCCCCATTTTTTGATGGGGTTGGAGGTTTTTTCTTGTACAATTCCACTAGTGTCTTGCATATCCTGGATATTAATCGTTTATCAGATGGGTATTGGGTAAAGATTCTTTCCCATTCTGTAGGCTCTCTCTGTACTTTGGTGACTGTTTCTTTTGAGGTGAAGAAGCTTCTTAGTTTAATGTATTCCCATTTATTTATGTTTCTTTCCGCTTGCTTGGTCAGTGGTGTTTCATTCTTAAAAATGCTTTTAGCTTCAGTGTCATGGAGGGTTCTGCCTACATTTTCTTTCATGTGCCTTATGGACACAGGTCTGATATTGAGGTCTTAATCCACTTTGATCTTACTTTTGTTCCAAGTGTTAGAGGTCAGAGTTCATTTTTTTTTTGCAGATAGCTATCAGGTTTTCCCAGCACCACTTGTTGAAGAGGCTTTCCTTGTTCTACTTCACATTTCTTGCTCCTCTATCAAAGATTAAGTGCTCATATATTTGAGAGTCTGTGAAAGAATATTCAACTTTGCTCCATTGGTCTCTGGGTCTGTTTCTATCCCAATATTATGCTTTTTTAATTACTTCCGCTTTATAGTACAGTTTGAAGTTGAGGAAGGTGATGCTACCCATCTTATTTTTCCCAAGGATTGCTTTAGCTATTCATGGGGGTTTGTAGTTACATATGAATTTCAGGAGTGATTTATATATTTCTTTGAAGAAAGTCATGGATATCCTTATAGGAAACACATTAAATCTGTATAGTGCTTTGGGGAGTACTGCCATTTTCATAGTGCTAATACTCCCTTTCCATGAGCAGTGGATGTGTCTCCATATTCTAGTGCCCTCTCTTATTTCTTGAAGTAAGGTTTTGTAATTTTTTGTATAGGTCCTTCACCTCTTTACTTAAGCTGATTCCGAGGTACTTGATTTTCTGAGGCATTATTGTGCTCAGGACAGAATCAGTGAGCTACAAGATGAGGTGCTGAGAATCTCCAGACAACAGCAGAAAATGGAAAAGAGTGTCAAAATGAATGAACGGATGTCAAGAGAAAGCTGCGATGAAGCCAAGAGGAATAATACAAGAATCACTGGAGTCCCAGAGGAAGAGGAAGAAAAGCCTGACAAAGAAGAAACTGTCAATAACATCATTGCTAGGATGTTCCCAGGTCTGAAGAGCACATGTGGCCAGATTCAGGAGGCCAAAGTGTACCAGCTAAAAGAAATCCAAATAAAAATACTCCAAGATACATATTTATCAGAATGATGAAAATCATAGACAGAAATAAAATTCTTAAAGCAGCAAGATCAAAGAAAGAAATTGCCTATAAAACGTCTTTAAGATTTACAACTGACTTATCTAATGAAACCCTCAGGGCCGAAGACAGTGGTGGTATATAGTGAAAAAACTCAATGAAATAAAAGCCTCACCAAAAATGCTTTACCAAAAATATCAGAAGGAACAACACAGAATTTTCACAGACAAACAACTCAGGAACTTAATAGACTCAAAACCATGGTTACAAGAACAACTAAAAGGGCTACTTTAAGGCAAGACGAGCCCCTCAAATACACTAAACTTCAGCAGAAATATGGGACAAAACCCCATAAAAATTATCTCTCTCAACTTCAATGGATTAAATGCACCAATTAAAAGACACAGAGTGGCAGGATGGATCATAAAATTGAACCCCCCAACATTCTGCTACCTGCAAGAAACACATCTGAACAGTCAGAGCAAACACAGAGTCAAAGTCAAAAGCTGGAAAGCAATTCTACATGCAAACAACTCCCCCAAAAAATCTGGGGTGGCCATTATGGTATCAGACCACATTGATTTCAGACTGAAGAAGATCACAAGAGACAGTGAAGATCATTTCTTACTGATCAAGGAATCTGTACATCAGGAAGAACTTACACTCCTAAATGTATATGTACCTAATGAAGGATGAGCAAAAGACTTAAAACAACTACTCATAGACTTGAAGAAAGACATCAATAGCAACACAATACTAGTGGAAGATAGATCAATCAGAATCAAGCTTAACAGAGGACGTAGTTTTTCTGAGGGAAGAAATGGAAGAAATGGGCATAAAAGATATATACAGGACAGTTTATGCTCAAAAAGCTGAAAACACATTTTTCTCTATTGTGCATGGGACATACTCCAAGATAGAGCACAATTCTGGGCTACAAAACATACCCCCATAAGATAGAGATTGTGTCAATGATCTTCTCAGACCATGATATACTGAAAATAGAAGTGAATCACACACACAAGCAGAAAATCAAATCAAACACCTGGAAATTAAACAGCTCACTAGTGAACAACAAGAAAGGAAATCAAGAGATTCCTGGGAACAAATGAGAAAGAAGATATGAGTTGCCAGAACTTACGGGACATGGCAAAAGCTGTGTTAAGAGGAGAGCTTATAGCTCCACAAGCATTCCTCAGGAAGGAAGAGTGAGCCCTCATAAGTAACCTAATCTCATAGCTTAACATCTTGGAGAATAGCCAAGAAAAGGAGCCCAACCTAGCAGGAGGAAGGAAATAATAAAAGTTAGGGCAGAAATTAATGAAATGGAAGGCAAAAAAATAAAAAAGACCAATGAAACCAAGAGATGGTTCGTTGAGAAAATAAACAAGATTGATAAACCTCTAGAAAGACTCACAAAAAAGGGAAGGGAAAGAGAATACCCTAAAAAAAACTGAATCAGAAATGAAAAGGGGGACATCACAACAGAAACTACAGAAATTCAAAGGTTCATCAGAGATTACTTTGAGAATATATATGCCACAAGAAAAGAAAATCTCAAGAAAATGAATAAATTTCTTGACTCTTATAGCCTCCCGAGGCCGAACCAAGAAGACCTGGAGTACCTAAACAGACCTATAACCATTGAGGAAATTGAAATGGTAATAAAAAGTCTCCTCCAGAACAAAAGTCCTTGATCAGATGGATTTACTAGTGAATTCTTCCAAATCTTTAAAGAGGATTTATTCCATTCATTTTTAAGCTTTTCCATGAAATTGAAGAATCAGGAAGAACTTCCAAACAGTTTCTATGAAGCAAATATCACCCTGATACCAAAAGCAGATAGATATACCACAAAGAAAGAGACTTACAGGCCGATATCCCTGATGAACATAGACACAAAGATCCTCAACAAAACCCTAGCAAACAGAATCCAAAGACTCGTCAGAAAGATGACCAAGTGGAATTCATCCCGCAGATGCAAGGATAGTTTAACATTCACAAGTCAATCAATATAATCCATGATATCAATAAAAGATAAAAACCATATGATTGTATCAATAGGTGCAGAGAAAGAATTTGACAAGATCCAGCACCGATTTATGATGAAAACTCTCAGCAAAATGGTCATTGAAGGAACTTTCCTTAATATAGTCAAAGCCATCTACCACAAGCCCCCAGCAGGTATCATTCTCAATGGGGAGAAACTAAAAGCCTCTCCTCTAAGATCAGGGACAAGATTGTCCCACTATCTTGCCACTCCTATTCAATATAGTCCTGGAAGTTCTTGCCATAGCAGTTAGACAAAAAAAAGATATTGATGGCATGTAGATAGATCAAGATGTCACTATTTGTAGATAATATGATACTAAGAAAATCCTAAAGACTCTACAAAAACTTCCTAGGAACAATAGGTTTGTATAGTAAAGTGGCAGGCTACAAAATCAACACCCAAAAAGTCTATGACTTTCCTATATACAAATAATTAAAGAGAAATTTAAAAAACACTATAGCACTGTCCTCCCGTTGTTCATCAATTTGCTCGAGTGGGCACCAGTAATGTCTCCATTGTGAAACTTGTTGTCACTGTTTTTGGGATATAGAATATGCCATAGGGAGCTTGCCAGGCTCTGCTGTATGGGCGGAATACTCTTGGTAGCTTGCTGGGCTCTCTGAGAGGAATGGAGTATCAAACCACGGTCGGCTGCATGCAAGGCAAATGCCCTTCCCACTATGCTATCACTCCAACCCCATCATTTTGGTAGGGTAATTTGGGCCACAACTGGCAGTGCTTATGACCTCTGGCAATGCTTGGACCATATATGGTACCAGAGATCAAAGAGATCTCTGGCTACTTGCAAAGAAATTGCTTTCACTTTATTCTGTACACTTTCTCCGTCCCCACACCCATAATAATTTTATTCTTACATATCCCATGTGGCTTACTTCCCTATTTCCCTTTCTTGTATTTATGATTGCCTTTAATTTATTACAAATGGAATGGTTTTATAGCAGTTACCTTAATGTCTTTATGTGCTAATTTCACCGTGTATGTTTTATTTCTAGATGTTCGATAGATTTTTGGGGGGTCACACCCGGCAATGCACAAGGGTTACTCCTGGCTTTGCACTCAGGAATTACCTCTGGCTGTGCTCGGGGACCATATGGAATGCAGAGAATCGAACCCGGGTAGGCCACGTGCAAGGCAAACGCCCTACCCATTGTGCTATTTCTCCAGCCCCTGGACTTATTTTTAAGCTAGTTATAAATATCACGTTCCTGATTTTGGCTACATAGCAATGTTTAATTGGTTGCTGAAATTTATACTTTTAAATATTTTTATTTTTAATTAATTAATTCATTTGATTTTGGGGTCACACCCGGAGATATTCAGGGGTTACGCCTGCCTCTGCACTCAGGAATTACTCCTGGCTGTGCTCGGGGACCATATAGGATGCTGAGGATCAAATTCAGGTCTCTGCGTGCAAGGCAAACTGAAATTTACATTTTAAGTGTTGTACCTCATTGAGTTCTTCAAAGTAGTTGACTCTTCTAACAGGATTTTAGACTATTTGAAACATGAGTTTAGTCTTCCCAAGGATTTCTTTTTAAATATTTACAAATATACATATGTATTTTCTATTAAATTCCAGATGCATTCATTGAGGTCTTTCCCATGACTGACTGAGATATGAACTATTCTCAGTTCTAGGTAAGTTTAGGGCTGGAGTGATAGCACAGGGGTAGGGCGTTTGCCTTGTGCGCAGCCAGCCTGGCTGAGCCGGGTTCGATTCCTCTGCCCCTCTCGGAGAGCTTGGCAAGCTACCGAGAGTATTCAATACACCAAACACAGTAACAAGAAGTCTCACAATGGAGACGTTTCTGGGCCTGCTCGAGCAAATCAATGAACAACGGGAGGACAGGTAAGTTTAGGAATTTTACACCTTATGTATTTTTCCCTTAAAATTTGTTTTCCTTGCTTTAGGGCCCAACTCATGGTGCTTCAACCTAGGAGTCTGCAGACTTGTATTATCGTCTATTCAAAAGAAGCAAATTTCTGGGCTTCTTCCTCTGTGAGGCTTCTTTCATTATGGTATCTGCTTTTCAAATTCTAGATGCCCTCATTTCCCCAAACCCCAGTGTTTGTCCCAGCACAGAGAATTATTCAGGATTTATTTAATTCCCTTTACTTATGCTATTGCCCTCTAATTGTAGGTGATTAACTGGGGTGATTCTGAAGCTCAGCTGATGTAGTCTTTATTTCCAGAATCAGACTCTCTTTGCCTGTTGTGTTGTATATGAAGTCTCTCTCTCTCTCTCTGTCTCTCACTCTCTTTCTTTCTCTCACACACACACATACTCACACATACACACATACACACACAACTGCTTTGTAATTGCTTACAGGGGAACTTTAAGCCCAAAGTCTGTAGGATTCTTTGGATTCTATTTTTTACTTTCCTTTTTTTAGAGCCACACCCAGAATTGTTCAGGGCATAGTCTTGGCTCTGCGCTCAGTGGTCATTCCTGGATGTGCTTAGGAGAACACACGTGGTTCTGGGTATCAAACCAGGGCTGATCCTGTCCAGGCACTATCTCTGTACTATCGCTCCAGCCCTGTGGGACATGTTTAAAGAGAGAAAATGGCTTTTAATTAAAAAGCTATGATTTGGGGTTAGAACCTTGAAGGTCCAGTTCTACTACATCTCAAGGGAGAATCCATCAAGAGACACAGTAAAGGCCAGAGAAAGTGTTTTCTTGAGCAAGAATCTGGCAGGCTGAAAGATGGCGGAGTTGCCCCATTGAAAGAGCCATCTTGCCTTCACTTCCCAGGAAGTGTCCTTTACACCAAAAATTAGCAGGGAAGAGTATTTGGGTGGTGGGGGGGGCATTAAGGGTGAGCTTTAGTTCTGTGTGCAGAATGTTCAGTAAATTCCCTTGCATCTGGTCCCTGGAGGCACACTTCCTCGGAAAGAAAGTGAAGGTGAGTTTTTTGGGGAGGACAAGGTGAAAACAACGGTCCTTCTCTCTAGATTTCAGGGAGCAAAGGAAGAGCTTGCTGCTCCTGGGTTTTCTGGGCTGGTTTGGGGTCATCTTTTCCACAGTTGGAGCTGTGTGACCACCCCTCTAGCCGAGAGAGCCTGTCTCAGCACCTTTTCCTGGCCTACAATAGACCTGGTTTCCCTGTCATATTTCTGTGACTCCCATTTGGTGACTCTACCTCACTCATACTTCTGTGCTGTCTTCCTGAGCAAAGCTTTAAGAAGCTTTTAAAAAGCTTTTAAAGCAAAGCTTTAAAAGACAGGTGGTGTGAAATCTGCCAGAGTTGCAATAGGACCTTTAGCAAAGGTATTTATGTAATAAATGTGTATACATTAAAAATGGTTTATAATATCATTATCATTGCCAGCTCAATAACCTTGAAAAATATTTCTGGAACTTTGTTTGTCTTATCTGGAAATTAAAGAAATGATTATATATGATCAAGTTCCCCTCAGTACTCTTAGATCTTGTTTCTTCCCTTTAATTCTCACCATCATCTGGTAAAGGAAATATTTAAGTCATTATTTTAATTATAAAATTATAAGGGCTAAAAATACTTTCAAAAAGATTAGCCACAGTAACTAAGATTACATAGCTACTTAGTAGAAACATTGGGATTTAAATTTATCTGACAATTAATTGTGTTCTATGTTGAGGCATCCTTTCCGCTGCAAGTTAATTCCCTATCAAATATTACTTTCTGCCTATTTATGTCCTGCTTCCTCAGCTAGTTTGTGAGCTTCTAATCCTTCAAGTCAGAATATTTTGTTTGGGGCTTACTCATGATTCTGTACTCAGAGAGCAGTCTTGGCAGTGTTGGGGACCATTTGTGGTGCAGGGGATCAAACTCAGATCATCTGCATGTGAGGAAAGTGACCTACCTGCTCCGTGATTGCTTGAGCCCCTGAATGTCAGTAGTCCACCTTATGTATCTGTACTTCCCTACAGACGGTGGACAATCAACACCTATTCATTTCACTGGATTCTCAGTCAGACATTTGAACATGTCCCCTATACTCAGGTGTCTTTAGGTATATCAACCTGTCAAACTTGTCCAGGGACAAGTGATCAAAGATGGTTTTCAGGGGTATAGTGCCACCAGCAGGTCAATCTGTACCTGTGAGCCAAGTGCATCAGCAGCCTGATTGCGCCTTCAGACTTCAAGATACCCCAAAATTGCTGCTGTGCCTTTGGCCAGACTCCAAAAACTGGGGGCAAATTTTACCAAGAAAGTAAATGGGCAAAAGTTAGGTATGTGGGAGCCACACCCACAAACCACCTCCTGCTCAGCTATGCAATTGGAGGGAAGGCCTCTCTGGTTCCTGATAGAACTGCATATGGCCATGACCCCAGAGACTCAGAGACAAATCTCAGAACCCAATGGCTTTTTGCAGAGATCACCCCGGGGGGGAAAGGGTGTTGTCCCTCTGCCTGCTCCCTTTTGGTGGCTCAGTGGCCGCCATCTTTCAGAGGCCATTGAAGAGTCAGGTTTGAGCCCACAGTGATGAGACACATGGGGTCTCATGGGATAGGGGTGGAGCCGGGCCTTTCCTTCCTGCCCAACGAGACCCCCTGAGTCACCGCCCACAAATGGCCTTTCTGGCTCCTGATAAAGCTGCTTAAAAGCCATGATCCCAGAGACTCAGAAACAAAACTCGGAACCCAGCAGCTTTTGGCAGAAATGCGTCCAGTCCCTGCAGTAGGTTACCGGTGCCGGGCCACCCCAGGTGAGAATAGGTTTCATGCCTTGACCTGTTCCCCCTGGCGGCTTGGAGGCCGCCATCCTCCAGAGGCCATTGGATGGTCAGGTTTGGGCCCACTGTGACGAAACACGTGGGGCCTCACGGGATGGGGATGAATCTGGCCCTTTCCTCCTCGCCCCAATGAGATCCTGAGTCGCCGCCCACAAACGGCCTCTCTGGCTCCTGATCAAGCTGCTTAATGGTCATGATCCAAGAGACTAAGGAGCAAATCTCAGAACCCAGCAGGTTTGGGCAGAAATCCCTCTAGATTTAATTGTTAAAATTTTGGAATTCCAAAATCGAGCAGCCACTACTGGAGCTGTGTGACATCATATGTTATTCATAACCAGCAATAGAAATTAAATTGTTTACTGTTGCCTTTTTGGCATATCTGAGTGTTGGGATAAAATCCCAATTAATAATGGTGGGTCTGGTGTCAAAATATTGAATGTAGTCAAAGTAGAAAGTAACGTGGAAATCATCTGCCCCACAGATAGGGGGAGGGTGTGGGATGGGGGCTATACTGGGGTTTATGGAGGTGGAAAATGGGCACTGGTGAAGGGACAGGTGTTTCATTGTATGACTGAGACTTAAACCCGAAAGCTTTGTAACTGCTCTCATGGTAATTCAATAAATAAAATTATAAAAAAGGGGGAAAAGTAAGGTGGAGTTCCTGCCTAATTCAATTATTCTAATCAATAGCTGAATAAATAGCAATATTTCTACATAAAAAAGGATTGTTTTCAGGAAGAAAGCAACTGACCGAAGAGAGTTCCCAGGTGTGTGGCTGCAGCTTCATGACTGTGATGAGCAGTATAGTACATGGGGAACCTGGCACTCCCCTCCGTCCCTCCTCTCTCACTCTCTTTGGCCTTCTCTCTCCTCACACCAGGCGCTCTGTTTCTCAGAGCTTGACCTGATCCTGATGGCAAGACCTCCTGAGCTTCCCAGAGCTAGATGGGTAAGGATTATGTGGAAACCTGAAGTCCGAAAGCAGGAGGGCGATTCATTTCCTTAGCACACTCGAGCAAAGTCCAGATACAATTCAGTTTTCATCATGAAACAATTCCTGGGGCAAATCAAACACCTTTGCATTGACCTTGCAATGCTCTTTCATGAAGTCTTGCCTCTGTGGGTCTTCCTTATTCAGGGACCTCTTGGGAATCCATCCCATCAGACCCTCCCACACCTGGTCCTGCCAACCCTGTTTCTTCTCCCTTTGCTCCCCCAGCCTCCCCCTTTCCCTATCCACTCTGCAATGACAGCTTCTGTCATTCTCCTGCTTGACAGTTGTCTTGTGCTCACACTGGTGTCTGTTTGTTCTAGAAGCTTTTTGTGTCAAGTCTGTCCTGTGGTTCCTGTGACCACAGCTCTCCTCCAGGCACTTGGCAGGCAATAGATGATCTATGAATGTTAGAGATTAGAATGGAGCTTGTGCTAAGTGTATGTGTGTGCATGTGTACATGCCTGTGCATATTTGAACATGCATGTGTGTGTGCATGTATGTGTATATTGTACGTGGGGGATAGGGGTGGGAGCATATCGTTGTCAGCTCTGTGGTACCAGGAAGGAGCAGGACTTCAAGTCTACGGACAATGTCTAGGGGCCATGACTGTTACTCTACCTGCAAACTAGCATTGTTCCTTGTGACTGGCTGCAGGCTGGTTTCCTCCAAATTCATTTTTTGTCATCTCTAAGGTCCTTGTTGATGATGGCTTTCTGGGACCTCCTGCCCTGCTCTAGATCCCGCTCGTCCACTTCCTGTTCATCTGTTTGAATGCATACTCGACCTTGCTGATGCAGGGCACTGTGATAAAGCCACTTTATGGATGTGCTGGGAGAAAAGATATCGTAAGCACAGCCCTGGAGCAAACGGAGTATGCCCCCAAATTCAGAGATATAGGAGTTGCACTGCCAGACCAGTCTTTCTCTTGGAGGATACAGCGAGTTTGCCCAGCCCCAGCTGAGAAATGGTTTCCATGGAAATGATTTAGCAACCTCCACAAAAATAGCTTGTTCTGCACATGACAGAAAGTGACACTGGAGCTCAAAGCCCCCATTCTCACACCTCACTGCAAAATTAGCCTATGGGAATCTGGGACCTGGCATGGGGAGGGGCTGACACCAAGGAAATAGGATTCAGGACACCCAAATTCCACTCTGCACTCAGGAATCACTCCTGGTCATGCTCAGAGGACCTTAGGGGCTACTGGGAATTGAACCCAGGTTGGCGACATGCAAGACCAGAAAATAATTTTATTTTATTTTATTTTTTTTAATTATTTTTATTAGTGAAACACCGTGAGGTACAGTTGTAGACTTACACTTTTTTGTGCTTGGGATTCAGTTATACAATGATCAAGTACCCATCCCTCCACCAGTGCCCATTCTCCACCTCCAG
>JAOXYA010029727.1:0-13055 GCA_028565675.1 Sorex palustris
AGGGAGGGAGAGAGGGAGGGAGGGAGGGAGGGAGGGAGGGAGGACTAAATTTTGAGTCTTTTCAAGTTCCACTGTTTGGGAGCAGATTCTTCTAGACCTGTCCTTTAGCACCTATGACTTCCTCACCTGCAGATTATGACAACAATTTGCGTGGCTGTGGGTCAGACAGCTAAAGCTTGTGCTATGCAGATGCTCTCCGCCTGGCAGCTATTATGGCTCTTTACACAGTGATCTTGTTTCTTCTTAAAATTATAGGGCTTTTTAATACACAAGAAAAAGTAATTCATACTTATAGCAAGGAACGGAAAAGAAGGCCTCAAACTCCCCTCTCTTGGTCTCTGGAGGCAGCTGCTGTAAACAAGTGTCATCTGTATGTTTTCAGAAACTTTATATGCATTTGGAAGTGTTCATCAGGTCCTTGTCCATGTAGGCTCACACAAATTCATAGTTTGGTATTTTGACAAAATCATTGTCCCAGCTGCATTCCTGGGAAACAAACTATGAGAGGGACTTTGTGGGCAGAACGCTATCCAGGACTTGCCCCTAAGAGAAAACATTCATGAAAGGAAGAAGAAGAATGAGAGCAGTTAGAGAGAAATCAAGCTCTTAAACAGCCTGGACCAAGTCCACTAGAGCTGCAGAGTTAACGGACTCTCAGAATCCCGTGTGTGCGTTTGGTCTGCAGCCAGGGGCCCACCTGGGAAATGAGGTGCAGGCCGTTCTCTTTGAGGGAGTTGAGAGCCGAAGAGTGCTGAGCACACCCCCTATGATTGGACAGGTCCTTCTGGGGCATCATGGAGTCACCCCAGTAACATGGGGGTGAGTTAATAGAACAGACCTCAGGGGACAAAGATATATACAGCATTTAAGGTACTTGCCTTGTGCATGGCTGACTCCAGTAAAATCCAACGAGCATCATATCTAAGCACAGAGTCGGTATAAGCCTGGAGTACCTCCAGGTGTGACCCCAAGACAAAAAAAAACAAGCAAAAAATAAAACAGAGGGCTGGAGAGATAGCACAGCGGGTAGGGCATTTGCCTTGCACGAGGCCGACCCGGGTTCGATTCCCAGCATCCCATATGGTCCCCTAAGCACTGCCAGGAGTAATTCCTGAGTGAAGAGCCAGGAGTAAGCCCTGTGCATCTCCGGGTGTGACTCAAAAAGCAAAAAATAAAAAAATAAATAAATAAAACAGAGCTCAAAGTTGCTCATAAAGTTGAACATGTTAGCACAGCCTGCTCTTAGCCTCCTTGTCTAAAAGCAAGAAGACTCGAACCCTGTCATCTTGTGAGTTGGAGACCTCGGGGTGGGTTAATTTGAAACTCTGTGTGGGTGTGGATTTTTACTTCCAGGGGACAGTCACTGTCATCTTGTCTTGCCATTTTGACAGCAAAACTGTGGATTCCTCTTTGGATGGGATGTAGGGTAATGGTTTGGGAGGAGGAGATGCAAGTGTCACCTCCCATTTCTCTGACAAATACTGAAAAAAGAAAGTGGCTGAGGATGTCCATCCTATCAAAGGGTCATTTACTTACATGACCACCACCAGCCCTTTCTAGCTCCTTTCCTTTTCCATGGTATCTTCATGTTTTTCCTCATTCAGCACTTGCTGAATCAAATTCCAAGGCAAGGATTTTTAGTGATACTGCTGGCTGAAGAGGGAGTATGAGGATTAAGGTACTGCTAACCCAGTTCAAATCCTTGGTACTCTGTATGGTCCCCCAACACCTACAGGAGTGATCCCTGAACCAAGAGCCAAAAATAAGCTCTGAGCACTGTTGTGTGTAGCCCAACTGTTCCCACCACCAAAGAATTTGGGGGCATCGCTTGTGATCTGAAAAGATCAATAATACTCTTGCCTCTTCCAGGTGATGCCCATAAAAGGGGTTGTTACATGTAACTCAACATCCTCCATCTTCCCGGGCTTCCTCCTCCCTCCTCACGTAGCCCTTTACCTGTAGAAAGGCAAAAGTTGGCAGTAGCATACAAGCCCCATCCTGTCAGGGAGACCTGCTTGAAAGCAAAAAGTAGGATTTATTTAATATTCATCCATTTGCTCGAGTGGGCACCAGTAACATCTCTATTGTGAGACTTCTTGTTACTGTTTTTGGCATATCGAATACATCACGGGTAGTTTGCCCAGCTCTGCCATGTGGGCACAATATTCTCGGTAGCTTGCGGGCTCTTCGAGAGGGGCAGAGGAATCAAACCAGTTCGGCCCAGGTCGGCCACGTGCAAGACAAACGCCCTACCCACTGTGCTATTGCTCCACAGCCCAACCATTCAAAAGCTGCAGTTTGGTGACTTCTAATAATGTTAAACATCATGCAAATCAATGATTCTATCCTAGATAAATCCAGATTCACAACAAGAATGTGAACAGAAATGATCCAACTTCATCCATAATATCTTGAGTTGGAAAGATACTTTTTATCCACAGACTAGGGCATCCCATATGGTCTCCTGAGCACTGCCACATGTGGTCCAAAAACAAAGCAAAAAGTTGTAATAGAGTCTTAACATGGAATATTAATCAGCAGTAACAAAGAATAAGCTTCTGATATTCATACTGTGGGAATGAATTTCATTATATGAAATTTATATGAAATTTCATTATATGAAATTATATGAATTTTATTATATGCAAACTATTCCCCAACAAAAAGTTGATTTATGCAAAAGAAAAAACATTTAAAATAATTAAGAAAATCCTGTAACTATAAATAAAAGGTTAAACAATCTGAAAATTATAGCTTCTGTACAGTGAAATGTAACAAACTAGGTCAAAAGGTAAAGTAATTTTTTAAAAAGTATAACTCATGCGGAAAATAAATATAAAGAATATATGCCAAGACTATTGTAAACACAATGTAAATCTTAATAAATAAATATATAAAATTATATAGCACTGTAGCACTGTCCTCCCGTTGTTCATCAATTTGCTTAAGCAGGCACCAGTAATGTCTCATGAAACTTGTTGTTACTGTTTTTGTCATATCGAATACACCACGGGGAGCTTGCCAGGGTCTCCGAGAGGGATGAAGGAATTGAACCCAGGTCGGCCGCGTATAAGGCAAACGTCCTACCCACAGTGCTATCACTCCAATCCATATAAAACTATATAAAAATTATCTAGAAAATGAATTAGAAAATAGGTAGAAGATATAACTAATAACTTTACTGAGGAGGTCAGAAAGATAGTACACCAGGTAGGGCACTTGCCTTGCACACGGCTGACCTAGGTTCAACCCCCAGCACTGCATATGGTCCCCCAAAGCATTGCCATGAGTGCATCTATGGCAGAATTTAAAGAAATATTGTACATTGTTTTTTTTTGGGGGGGGTACTAAATGGGGGAAGTTTAGACATACCCAGTGTACTTGGGTGCTGCTCCTGGTGTGGTACTCTGGGTTGCTCCTAGCAGTACTCTGCAGCCTGTGCAGTGTGTGGACAGGTCCAGAGCTACAGACTGCAAAGCCATGTATATATGCACTCCAGTTCTTTGAGTCATCTTCCAAGCCCCTGTACTCCGCCGCCCCCCCCACCCCAAACACTGCAAAGATTTATTATCCATTGAAAAGAATGTTTTGTTTTGGGGAAGGGGCACACCCAGCAGTGCTCAGGATTCACTCCTGGAGGGCTCAGGAAACCATAGCAGTGCCAGGAAACGTCATCAGTTGCATACAAGGCAAGTGCCCAACCCTAGTGCTATCTCTTCAGCTCCTGTTTAGAAAATCTTGATTCCTATCACAACTCTATATATATTTGAGTTACTCAGGGGCAGAGAGACAGTACAGTCAGTGGATAGGGTGCTTGCCTTGCACACAAATGACCTGGTTCGATTCTTTATGGTTCCCTGAGCATCCCATATGGTTCCCTATGGACCCCTGAGCCCAGCCAGGAGTGATTCCTGAGTGCAAAGCCAGGAGTAATCCCTGACCATCTCTGGGTGTGCCCCTTCAAAAAAAAGTCCCACAAAAAATATATTTGAGTTGCTTTTACAACATGACTCTTAGTCTAGATCACAGGCAGAAGGTCCTGGCAACTTTCGTCATGACTGTGAGTATACTTGTGCCTCAACATCTAGACATAAACCAATCTCATTATAAAATATTTTCCCTTTGCTTCCTTTTCATTACATTAGAGCATAATATAGATGGTTTAGAAATCACGAGATGAGGAGGTGTTTGTGAATTTCATTTCTGATTAGAAAAGACACTGCTAGATGTCACTTGTAAATTGATGGAATTGTGGACCACTGTGCTAGCATAAGCGAAACAAGGAAAATACAAGAGGAAAGTAAAAGCTGTTTGTCAGAAATATTAACTATTCTTAAGAAACGTGAGAGAGTCTACTACAATTATTGATTAATTAGAATCAATAAGGGGGATGATGGCAGCAGTTGTAGGAAAGCTATAAAAGGGTGATCATATAAATATGCGATGGTTTTAACCTTACCACCCTCCCAACCCTATCCTACACCAGAAGAGATGGGATAGAGGATGATAAAGACTAAACCATGAATAACTCCTCTTCCATCCTGAATTTTTGTACACCATGTGGTGAGGGTTTGGTGCAGTGGGAGCTGGTAAATGAGGACGCACTGTCTCCTCCTTGCTCTGTGAACTAAAGGTCTTAGCAGACGCAGGACCAGATCCCAACAGTGGATACCTGCAGGGATGCCTTCACCTCTGCCAGTCCTCTGTGGAGTTTAGTGTTGAGTTTGTGAGGAAAGGAGAGAAAACTGTGAAGAGAAAAGAAAAGGGAAGAGATAACTCTAGTAAAATACACACTGAGCAAGTGCAAGCCCGAAGTTCAACCCCTGGCATCACCAGCAGTGAGCTGGAAGACTCCTAAGCATTGTTATATAAGACTACTTAAAAAAATAAATAAAAGGAAAAGGAGGTGTGTGCACTAGTAATGAGTGTAATTACCAGTATGGCAAATTAACAGTATGGTAAATTACCGAAGATCAATCAATTTTTAAAACGTTTTTAAAAATCAAATCATACTAAATATGTTTCTGTTAACCTTTCTTTCATTTCTTTTTTCCATTAAATATCATTTGACTAAAAAACAAATTAAAAAAATAGTAAAACCAAGAGGGAAATTGTGTGGTGATATATGGGTTTGCTTAAGAGAAAAACAAAGGATAAATTTCTAAATCTTAAAGTATTTTGGGGTCAGGGATGCGACTCAGAGGCAGAGCTCATGCCTTGCATGTGTGAATCCTCAAGTTCAACCCAAGCACTAAAAACACCAAAAAAAAAAAAATTGGCTCACTTGGAGGGTGAAAGGTGGCAGGGAACATTAGAGATGACTTGATGACTTTTACTTTACATATTTCTGTATTTAAAACTTTACAATACACACACAAAACTTTACAACACAATCAAATAAATCTATAAACTCTGAATAACTATACCCAAGATAAATGGAAACACACACATATACATATGTGTGTGTGTGTATATATATGTATATATATGTATGTGCATATATATATATATATATATAGGATATATGCCAGTGTGGCTGGCAGCCGGGCATGCACCTCACCGGGGCTGCCAACTGGGCCACTGAACCTTCAGCTCTGGGGCCAGGAGCTGCCCTGGTAGGCCGTGGTCCCGTTTCCAGCACCTGTTGGCAGTGACTTGGGAGCCAGGAAGGTGCCTGGGCGGGCACCTCATAAAGCATTCAGCCCGTGAATGACCGGCACTGTGGCATCCTCTGAGCCTCTGACTGTAGCTGCACGTCCAGGGCAGCCGGAGTCACAGACAGCGGGAAGGACGCCTCCCTTGCACGCAGCTGACCTGGATTCCATCCCCAGCATCCCCATATGGTCCCCCGAGCACCGCCAGGAATGATCCCTGAGCACAGAGCCAGGAGCAAGACCTGGGCGTCTCTGGGCGTGCCTCCCACTCCAAAGCAAACACATCCTTGAGCTGAGAGCACGAGAGGAGCTTGGGCAGGAGGTCTCTGGACGACGCCAGACAGTGTGAGGGAAGGAAGGCAGGAGGTGCCAGGGGACAGGCGTCCGTGGCTATTCCTGAGCCCCCGGGGGGGGGGGAGAGCACGTGTGTCCCTGGCCACCTTTTGTCCCTCCAGATCCTCCAGTCTTTTTTTTTTTTTATAAAGTTGTTCGATTCTTCCATCCCTCTTGGAGAGCTCAGCAAGCTACTGAGAGTATCCCACCCACATGGCAAAGCCTGGCAAACTTCCTGTGGCGAATTCAATATGCCAAAAACAGCAACAACAACGGGCCATGTTCCTGGAGCGAGCAGATGCCGTTGGGCTACACTAGCATGGGCTACACTAGCATGTGACAGGGACGAATGGAGATGTTACTGGCAACTTGATGAGCAATGGGAAGACAAGTGATACAAGTAAAAGTCGTTCACAATAATTCATTACATTTAATATTCAAACACCAATCCCACCACCATTGCACCTTCCCGCCACCATAAGAGGAAAGTATGTGAAGATTGTTGTATTTCATCCTGGAGCCATTTAAGCCCTCTTAGAAGAGATTGCAAGCATGTGTCTTTAAACCCCAAACAAATGTGTGCTACTCTTGGTACATCAGAGGGCTAGAGTATGAGAGATTCTTGGTCTCACACTCTAGGAATTATGAAATTTAGAATATGATGACAGAGCAAGATCTGACTCATGAATAAGTCCATATCACTCTCTTCTTGCCGTTGATGGGATTATATGGTGCCGGGGGCAGTTTGTGGAGATGACTGCCAAGCTGCTGGAAAACTGGGGAGCTGGGGGAGGTGGGTGGGGAGGAGGTGGAGGCCCAGTCTAGCTCAGAGGGAGCTTAGCTATCTCAGTCACAAGTCCCGCATACCTGGGTTTTTTTTAATATGATAATGCTATTTATTATGGTTTCACAATCTCTTTTCTAAAATCCTTGACACTGGATGGTTTACAGAATGACTTTTGTAAATTTAGAAAGGCAAGATTGTATACATGTTATATGTTATGCAGGTATTCCATATTCAAATACATAAGTATCTCTGAAATGTATACATACCCATATACATACACATAGAAAAGTGGGTATGAGTTTCAAACAATAAAATTAGCCACATGACTAAAATATAACTCATAATTCCCTATCCAAATTTTCTCAATTTTTTATAACTTATATGTACCTAAATCTGACCTGATATTAAAAGTTTAAATCCCTGTAATTGTCATACCTGGGTTTTTCTGCAGGCTAGAGCTATAGCACAGCGGTAGGGTATTTGCCTTGTGCACAGCCAGCCCGGACGAGCTGGGTTCGATTCCTCCGCCCCTCTCGGAAAGCCCGGCAAGCTATCAAGAGTATCTCATGCAAGCGGCAGAGCCTGGCAAGCTCCCCGTGACATATTCAATATGCCAAACACAGTAACAACAAGTCTCAAAATGGAGACGTTACTGGGTTCGCTCGAGCAAATCGATGAACGACGGGAGGACAGTGTTTTGTTTTTGTTTAAGTAGATTACTAGCTGAGGAAAGAAGAAAGCTACACATACTGAATGGGATCCTGCCCTTAAGCGGATCTCCTAGTAATCTGGAGTAATCTCTTTATATGAGATTTTATCCTTGAGTTAATCTCATGGAGGAGTGGTCTTACCCCTTTGGTGGATTTGTTAATGTTCAACCCACCTTTGTATTACCACCCTATGTCATTGCAGGTGAGCGAGAATCAGGGTTCAGAGTCAGAGGCAGAAAAATAAAGTCAGGGAGTCGTAAGAGCAAGCAGCAGGCTGAAAGGCTCCAAAGAGAGAAGCAGAAGGGGAATCAGGGGAGAATGGAGAGGAGATTGAAATAAATTGTAATTGATGCTGACCAGTCTGGCCCTAATTCCTTTCTTCGCCTGCCCATTGCCAACAGCCATCTCATCCAGTCCATACACAGTAGCTCAAGAGCACCGAAGTGGGGGGCAAGAGAGAGCTTCCCAAAGAGACCTCAAACACACTACACACCACATCTTTTCATGCATGCATAATATTTTTTACATCAAGTGATGGGTGTAGCGTGTAGCCCAAACTCCCACCCACCCAAAGAAACAGTGTTTGCACAATTCAAAATTGGAGCATGTGGCTCTCTTTTTCTCTCCACTTATTTCCCAAATAAACTTGTTTTAAATAATAAACAATAAAGAATATTTAGCCTGATCTTATAGGTTTTATCACATGTGAAAATATGAAATAAACTAATTTACCTTTATAGAAAAACATGTAATCTGGATTAGAATTTTTCCCAAGGAGCCAATAAAAGATGGCTTTTTAAAAAATTGTGTCCCATTTTCACATCAAGAGCATAATTTAGACTTCTATTTTTATTTATTTGTCAAAACACAGATTTACTTGAAAAGCATTCTTTACTTTCATCTGTATCTTTCTCATTGGTGGATTAGAAGAAAAAAATTCAGAAAGGTTAATAATATCAGACCCTAATGCTGTTTACATGGAGTCTGTTTAAAGCATTCCATCTGATCTTTTTGGCTTCCTAAAGTGATGTGGCATTGACTAGCAGCTAAATAAATTTTAAGTGTTTAAGTTTTGCTTTGAAATTGTTGCTCACCTATATTATGCACGTATATAATGTATGCTTAAAGTTGAATTAAATGACCAATGAAATCAATTAAGCTCGCGTTTTAGTGGAACATCAAGTCAGGAGGTCAGATACTGAGAGTGTCTCCTATAAGTTTTGGAGAAAAAATGTCAGGCTTTGGGGCTACATAGAAATAGTACAGGAGTTAAGTACTAATCTTGTATTTGCTGAATCCTGGTTTGATTCCTGACACTATATGTGGTTCCCCAAGAACCACAGGATTGAGAAATGATCCCTGAGCTCAGAGCCAGGAGGAAGCCCTGAACACTGCTCTTAGGCTTTAAATAGCCTCAGGGAAGAAATACTGAGAGATTTCGGTAGCTCTTATAAAAATAGAAATTGGTATGTGTGTCCTGCATATGAAAATCATTCCCACCCTGTCCTTCAGTAATGTGAGTCAGCTATCTCAGGCTGATACGAAAATGGTGAACACAATGTGGGGTGGTGCTGGCAGGAAAGTAACAGGCAGAATTCAAGAAATAATGCTCTCTGTGCTCAACAATGGATGACAAAATCCAGTTTTATTTTCAGATACATATTTTGAACTTTGTATAGAAAACTGGAGCTGGTCCAGAGAAAAGAAAAAGAAGTTGAACTTGCAAAAACTCACCTATGTCTAAAACAGCAAGAAAGTGGAATTCCTTGTAGCCAAGAAAGGATGGGAACATAGCAGGGCAGCCTCTGAGAAGATTCCATTGGTCTCTGTTCCCAGCAGGCTGGAACTGACTGGTTCCTGTTCTAAGTCCATATTTTCCTTGTACCAGGAGAAACAAGTAACCATTGTGCTAGCTAACCTGGGCTAGTTGTTCTTATATTACTTCTCAAATATGATACCTGCCCATTTAAAATCCAGACACATGAGGATGTTCTGTATCGCTTGGTTAATTTTCAGTGCAATTCGAAAGCCAGTTTTGACCCAGAAGCAGGAGAAGGATGGGCTTTCTTATTTTGGAGACATAGTATGGTAAACCCTATTTCCTGTTTATTTAGAGGAAGCCATGGGTTTGGTACTCTGGAGAAAGATGGAGATAGTCCCCACCTTCATTGGGCTTACTGTTAAAGAGTCTGCCAACACTGTTGGCTCAGTTTAGGCAGAGATGCAGGAGTCTGCCTGTTAAGCAAGTTATGGGAGATGAGACTCGTAGAGGAAAGATGAAGTATGTACCAGGTATGGATGAAATACTGAAAGGACAGATTGAAAGAGAGTAAAATTGAATGGTTGAGTAGGTTATCAAAATCTGAATGTCCTTTTATCAAGTACGGAATCTCGGGTCAATTAAAATGAGCTGATTTTCTTGAGACTTGATTAGATTTATGTCTTGTGAGCACAGTTTGAAGACAGACCTTCTTCACTTTAACATTGGAGAAGGAAACTAATGATACAGAGAAACAAGTAAGGACTCGCAGAATGCAAATATGCCTAAAGAAGCACTCATGGAGAGAAGAAAAGATGGTGGGAGGGAACACTAACTAGAATGCCTGTGTCTTTGTGAGTCTATTGGCAAGGTAATAATGCAAATGATCTGTGTGTCTAAGGATGTTTCTAGGTATTTCCCTAGACTGAGAAAAGAATTGGTGGCATTAATATCCTATTGCTACTTTAAACACTTATCCACAATCCAGTGGCTTTAAAGAATACAAAATTACTGGAGATTGGAAGTCTGAAATGGATTTCATTGGTCAGTTCTGCTACTCTCCCTCCAAAGGCTGTAGGGAGGGAGAATTCTTTCTTATCTCTTTCAGCTCCTATGGACCTTCACATTCTCTGCCTTCTGGCATCTTTCTGCATTCAAAACCAGCAGTGGCTACTCGAGTCTTCCCCACATTGAATCACTCTACCATTGTATTTTGCTTTCCTCTTCAAAGAATTGATGTGACTCCCTTGGGGCCCACCTGGATAATCTCAAGATCTATAACCAATTCACATCTCAAAATCCCTTTTGCTGTGGGATGCACCTGTAACCAGAGGGTTGTTAGTATCTTTGTGGGACTATCCTTAGGCTGCCTCAGCTGGAATTGAGAAAGTGAAGTAAGTTCGTTTATGCGTTTGAGGTTGATTGCAAACTGGGAACCATTAAGTACATAGTTTACATCAGATGATCGAGATTTTGATGACAGAACACTGAAATTTAGCCTTTCACCCTGTGAAACTTTAGGGTTTGGCTGTCTGAGAGAAGATTGGGGGCTGTGTTTGATTAGCTGGGGACCACTAAAGTACAGGGCTGCTAGAGAAAGAGCATGCAAAGATGTATGCATACGAGGAGGGTTGGAAAAACATCAGTGGACATTACAGATATTTAAAAAGATTTCATCCTAAAGCAAGGAAGGTGCAACGTGGAATTAGAGTTGGAGGTTGGGGAGTAATTACTACATTTTCTTCCTAGGATTGTATTAGGTGTGACAGCAGTTTGGTTTTACCAGATTTAAAATAAACTTTTATATTTGTAATGAGTCAGAAACAGCCACTTCATTGCTTCTGGAATTGTACCCAGCACAGTAGGTTTGTGTTGAAAGTCCCTTTCTCAAGAGTCTCAGTGATGGCTGGAGCCTGGCTTTTTGTACCTGCCGCTAGAACCTAATGTCAGTTTCTCACAGTCAAGCCCATTATCTCAGCTCTGTTTAATATTCTGTTCTTAGCAAACCTTTGGGTGCAATTCTGATGGGACTGTTGACCCTGTCACGCATAACAAATTACACTTGCATTTTGAAACTTGGCACTCAGACCATCTTGCTAGCTTATGAAATTTCTGCGAAGTTTTAGAACATAGGGCTTTGTGAAAATGTAAAGATAAGTGTGTGGTGGTAGTGGTAGTGGTGGTGGTAGTGTGAGAGAGACAGAGAGGGAGAGAAGGAGGGGAGAGAGAGAAAGAGAGAGAGTGCTTGTGTTTGAGAAACCTGCTTCCAAATCAACAGAATAATGAAGGCAGTTTTTTCATTTTAATTTCTTATTTGGGCGTTTGCCTTGCAAACCCCGGGTTCTATTCCTCCATCCCTCTTGGAGAGCCCCGCAAGCTACCCAGAGTATCCCACCCACACGGCAGAGCCTGGCAAGCTTTCCTGTGGTGTATTCGATATGCCAAAAACAGTAACAACAAGTCTCACAGTGGAGATGTTACTGGTGCCCGCTCAAGCAAATGGATGACCAACTAGAGGACAGTGCTACAGTGCTACTAATTTCTGCATTTTTGATTCCTGAATGGATGGTTCCGGTGACTTCTTGCCTATTGTACTGACTGTTAGCTTATTGGCCTAATGAAGGTAATTTTAATTTCTCAGTCTAAAGCTTGAGTACATTTCATCCTGCCATAACTCTAGATAGTATGGTAGCAGGGTTGGTACGTCTTCTGCCCTGCTGATTTTCAGACTCTAACTTTTCATTCCATGATCACGCAGTAATATTTTAAAAATAACCTTGACTCATACATCTTCAACTTGCTTTTGCTTTTGCATTCTGGGACTTTTTGTTTTTTGCACCAAAACACGCTGTTCTTCTATAAGGATTTGTTCTTGAGATAATTGGAACACAAAGATATCTAAGACATGGCCCCATTCTCAAAGAAGCTCTATTCTATGTGTGGTGATACCTTTGTTTAAATATGACATGAACTACAAGACAGAGAAAGATTTTTGGTTGTTTAAGGAGAGAAAGAGATATTTTTGATTGTAGGGAGAATTAAGGAAATTTCTTCTAAGTATTTATTTTTATTTAGTTTTGATTGGTGGATAAAATATTGAGAGTGGGGAAGAAGTTTAAATAAATAGCATTCTAAATATGATACAGAAGTAGCAGAGATCAAGGCTTGCTCTCAGACACTTGATCTCTCCTGACCATGTACCTTTCAGTATTTCTTTGCTAAATTTCTAGCTTGGTTGCTCTCTTATGCACCTGTTCTCTCTTGAACACCCATATCACTTGCTTGTCTCAATGTCTGTTTGCTTGCTTGCTATATCTTTCAAGCTCCTGTTCTTTCTTGAGCATGTTTTTTTTTTCTTTTTGGGTCACACCCAGCGATGCCTAGGGGTTGCTCCTGACTCACGCATGCAGGAATTACTACTGGTGGTGCTTGGGGACCATATGGGATGCTGGGAATTGAACTTGGCTTGCCCGTGTGCAAGGCAAATTCCATCCCTACCCGCTGTGCTATCTCTACAGCCCCGAGTATGTTTCTTTCTCCCCACTTCTCACATCTTTCTAAGTAAGTTTTGTTCAATAAGAACTATCTTGCTTCACTAAAAAGAAAGATTAAATAATAAAAATAGCAGATATAAAGAGACTGGAAGTTTGTAAGAGTGCACTAGATACAGTAAATGGGAGCGCTGGACTACTGTTGGGGTAGATTTATGTGGAAAGGAAAACTACTTTATTCCAAAGGGCGTTTGCCTTGCACGCAGCCAACATGGCCGACCCGAGTTCGATTCCTCCGCCCCTCTCGGAGAGCCTGGCAAG